>PVKE010009349.1:0-45132 GCA_004027555.1 Craseonycteris thonglongyai | reverse complement strand
GCTCTTCCGATCTCCCCCATCCTGGTAACCACCAAACCATTGAGTGTGTCCATAATGCTGGTGCCCTCTCCCACCTCCCCTCCCTCTCTCCCTCCCCCCTCCTCCCCTTCCCTCAGGCAATCACCAAGCTATTGAGTGTGTCCATAGGTCTCTATGTCTTCGTTTCTCTCAGTTTTATATTCCACCTATAAGTGAGGTCATATTTTTCCTGATTCTTTCAGTCTGACTTATTTCACTTAATAAGATGTTTCTTGATAGGACAAATGAAAGAAAATATAGGGATACAGAAGACGTACCACAATCAACCAACCTGACATACTCATACATACCCATGTGAGGTGGTTGTGTCGAATTGGTAAGCGGATCCCTTTATTGTTATGTAACTGTTTCATGCTCCTCCCCCAGGGGCAGAGGGTGTTTTTCTTTTGCTCTTTCTCCTGCTGCCGTTGAGTCTCCGCTGTGCCCTGGATTGGCTGCTCTGCGCCCTTCATTTTGAGGTTTTCGTGCTGCTGGGGAGAAGGATTGGGGTGGGGCTCTTTGCATATACCCCAGCAGCACTGTAGGACTGTAGCCCCAAGGAGGGCTCTTCCTAGTACCCTGCCTGCTTCTCATTTTCCTCCCACACACCCGCTGTGGAGGTCTACGCAGAAGAGCCTGCGAACGTGTTCAAGCTTCCTCATGGCTGTTGGTCCCGGGGCTTCTGCCATCTCAGGCTAGCTCACGCTTGGCCTTTAGCAAATGGTTGAACATTTTAGTTAAATTCTTACCCACTTGTGTGGTGCCTGGCATCTCCTCATCCCACGCTGTGCCATTGGTGACCCTGGGAGGAGTCTGTCTCTCTTTGGAGTTCAGGCCAGCTGGGTCCCCTGTGACCTCAGCTTTTGGGTGTGTCTTAGAAAAGTTATGATTTTGAAGTTCATCTGCCTCTTTCTTGTGGTGAGGGTGGTACTGATGCCCCTTCCAGCTTTCCACATCCTGGGTGGACGTGAAGGTCTACACGATGGATAATTTAATATCTTTTCTTCCCACTAAAAGTATTCTTGCAATTTCCCAATATAGAAGAGGTCACCTCAGCATTCCGTGATGAGTGAAGTTCCTGTAATTAAAAATGGAAAGTGTTTTAGTTTGGTGACTGCTAGGAAGGACTGATGAGTGTTCTTAAAAGATGCATAATTTAAAAGCAGGATTCTGCAAGCCAGGCTTTAACCTAGTGAAAAATTTTGAGCTAGCTCGGTAAGCCACAGGAAAGCAGGTTTGTTCAAAAAGTGCTGATCTGGTGTAACTTGTTTCACTGCAGTTTTCCCATAATCCAATATTAATAGCTTTAGCAGAAAGTATTGTCTTACTGAGGGCATCCTCCTGCATTCCACCTGGGCAAATCCTCACGTATCACTTTTTACAGAGCACACGCCTTTTCAATAATTGGACCTCACATTTAGTGTGCTGTAATTTTCAAAGACATAAAGATCACAAGGAAAGAGAGTGAGCACTCAGGCAAGGCACAGAAAGGGCGAGGGCGTAGGAGTCACAGAGCAGAATATATTGTGTAATAAGGATAAGAAAGAAGCTTCTGCTTTCCCCAGAACTGTTAACTAGCATCAGGAGACGTGGAGCAGAGACAGTGCTTCTAGTCAACAGCCTTCTATTTCTGAGATTTTATACCCACCCAGGTCTCAGGGATGGCACCTATGCCATCAGTTAGTTAATTTAATTTTTCTTGAGAGTACTGGCTCCGGGAAAGCCCAGTAGGGCACATGGGACAGAACTTTCGGGACGTCTTCAGGGCACTAATCCCCGCACAGACTATGTGAATGGCATCCCTGTAAGCTATGCTGGGTTTCAATGATACTTTTTCTTTTAAGCAGCCTTGGGCAAGTCATTTCACTTCTCTGACCCTCGCCTCACTATTGAAACAGGGCTCATAATCCTTATGGCTTTGTTATATTTGAAGTGATCAGATCTGTAAGACACTGGACACAAGGCCTGCCACTTAGTAAGTGCTCAGTCTGTGTGAATTCACATCTCCTTTTCCCTTCTTCAGAGCTGTGTGGGACAGGGACACGAAGCTGGTCATCCACCAAACCCTGTCCCCCAGGATCTTGATTTTATGAAAATTTACAAGTTTGACATTTGCAGTTTTAGGAACTTGAGGGCATTTTTCATTGGATGGGTTGAATTTTGTACTTGTGCCCACCCTAAAGTGATTGAGTTGTATGGGGTGTGATTTTATAAAATTATAATAATTTCTGTTTTGCACTGTGGAGGTCAGAGCAGTTTTCCCCTTGAGTCATTGGCGTGACTGAATCTATTACTCACAGAGGGTTGTGTAATGAATGGGTCATGGATTACAAAGGGCTTGGACCTTTTGCATGAACAGTTGATTAAATTAGCTAAGGTTGTCTGGGTCAGGCTGACCTAGGTTTCAGGCACGACTTTGCATGATTGTAGAATCCAAAGCAAATTCTCTTTTCTCTCCAAGTCTCCATTTTCTTGGTGACAGACAGGAGGGAAGGATGCAATATCTACTTCATAGGGTTGTGATAGTCAAAGAGATCATGCATATCATGTTCTCAAAAATGTTTGTATAAATGAGGTATTGAATATTTACCATCTCCTGGCTCTGGGCTGAGCACCTTATATGGATATATTGTTTAATGCCCATTGTAACTCTGTAGTGTAGGTGATATTATTATTCCCAATTCATGGGGAAAGAGGCCAAGCGGTTGCAAAGTAAGTCAGGATGTGATGTTGATGGGATGGGAACCCAGGCCCATGCTCTTAAAACAGTTCCTATACTCCCTTCTATTTTCTTTAGTTTCTACTTCCTCCAAACACTGTGGAATTTAGAAATAAGTTTTGGTATTTGGTGACATATTTGTATATCACATGCCTAATAGTGCCTTTCTGCAAACATGTTTTGGAGCTTTCCAACTACTCTCAGACATGGTCACTCTTAACTGCCTGGTATCTTAGGCTTCACTTGAAGCCTTGGGTTTGTAAGTTCTCCTCACAAATGGGGCAAACTCTGTGGTTACTGAGTAGACTGTGGGCAGATAATGGTGCTGGGCTTTCCATAGACCAGAGGAAAAGTGAATTTTCCAGGGGAGCAGAATGACCAGCAGCAATTCTGTCTGAGGCCTCACCCCTTTAGACACATGTCTGAAGTTCATTCTTTAGACCAAGCTTGATGAATGGAGGGGTGTGTCATGGATGAGAAAATATTCAGAAGTTTCTGCACTTGGCTTATAGTCTACCAAGAGTAGGTGACCTTTTGTCCTAATTTTTCTCACTATTTTCCATCAGGTCCTGATTCACACACAACTGGAACTATGAAGTGCAGTGGACAGATATTCAATCTCCAAAGGACTGTCTCCTAGAGAAGGTATCTTGGGCAGGGTTCACAGGAGTGACTCCAGGAGTCGTAATCTACAAAGGTGTTTTTGACAGTCTCCAGATTATTTTCCAAAACAATAGTGATGAACAGGACTAGTACTTAGACTCAACATGCTGGGCATTGAATGCAATGATAGCACCTGGCCCACAATTAGAAAGACAATTTTTGTTTTCCTAGACAGAATCATTTATAGTTTTTTGTTTTATTTGAGTCCCATTTTGACCTGTGTTACTCATGTTACACAGTCAGATTAATGGTACAGAAGTAACATCAGAAGTTCTCTACATGAACTTTAAATTGATGGTGAAGGCCTTAACCATCTTAAATAATTGGCCTGCTATATGAAGGAATGTTATAGAGCTCCCTTGGACAAATGCCCCCCCCCCCCAGAATAAAGCACCAAATCTTTACTGCTTGTCCTCACTATACCCGCCTGATGCGTACAGACTTGGTGATAGATGAACAGAAATAATAAAATCTTCTTGCAGTCCTCTCAAGTTCATAGCCATAAACATAATGATCTCTGTTTATCGCACATCCACTTTAGACTAGCAAGCTAGATACATCTTCTAGACTACAGTTTAGAGTATTTACAGATCTGAAAAGTAGATATTATTTACTCCATTTTATAAATTAGGAAAAAGAGCCTCAGAGGGTAAACTAAATTGCTTAATATCTTGTAGCTATTGCTTGTGTGCTGTGGATCCAGGATTTAGACTCAATCTGAATTACTTCAAAGCTCTGTCTATCCTATTACTCTGTAGCCACTAGAGGGTATCCTGAAGGAAAAAGATTCAGTTCCTTCTTTCAATACCTTATCTATAGTTAAGGATCTAAGGCAGGGGTGTCCAACCTTTTGGCTTCCCTGGGCCACAATGGAAGAAGAAGAATTGTCTTGGGCCATGCATAAAACGCACTAACACTAACGATAGCTGATCAGCTAAAAAAACAAAACAAAACAAAAAATCAAATGTAATTTTTACTAATAAATTTAACAATAAAAAAACAAAACAAAACTCAATGTTTTAAGCAATTTTAAGTATTGGTGTTGGGCCCCATTCAAAGCCATCCAGGGCTGCGCAGGGGCCATGGGCTGCACGATCTGAGACATAACCATCATAATAAAAGGGTACATGCATGGAAAACTTACTGTATGTCAGAAATTCTACTAAACTCTTCACATAGACTTTCTCATTCAATTCTCTCAACCCCAGGAAATATATGCTAGTATATCCCAAAGTGATAGGTGACATTGAGTAGCTCCCTTCACATGTTGAATCTGAGCTTCAAACACAAACATTCTGACTCCAAAGTCCATACTTTTAACTACTCTTGCTTCCTAAGACAGCTGATCTGGGATACAGATTGTTCAGAAGACATGTTAGTTGAAGCCAGGCTACGTAAGGGGTCAGGCCATATGAATAGAACCAATGGTAGCTGCAGTTAGGGGTCAAGGCAATGATAGGTGTGAAGTTGCTCACGGCAGCGGAACTTTCAGGACCACGGACAGCTATCCAGAGAGTCATTTTCTTACAGTTTGCTTAAGTCAGGTAAAGAAAGGTAAAGAAAGGTAGGTTAATGTTATCTGTACACCATCTTTATTATTACTTGAACCTCATTCCTTTCCTGCTTGGCTCAGCTCCTCAGAATTCATGGGATCATTTCAGTACCTCAAAGAGCTTTTGATGTCTGTAGCTGATCTGAGCAATTATGTGGAGCCTGTGTAGTTATATCTCACATTCAACATGGTGTTGGTGGATGAATGGTGATTGGCTGAAGTGACAAGGGGGAGGGAGGGAGAATTCTCAGCTGTCTTAACCAATTGGTTTGTCCTCTGAAAGCCCATTTCCCTCTAATTCAGAATAAGCTTAAAACTAAAGGTCAGGACCCTGACAATAAATGTGAGTAGTTACAATGATTCAGTTGAAGAATACAGGCAACGTCACAAGGAGGCCCATGATTAATGGTCAAATGGAAGGTACAATCAGGTGCCACTGGAGAGTGAAATCATCATAAGCTGGAATGGTCACAGGAGACAATTGAAGGCTGCATCTGGATAAGTGGAGATAAGGAGAGCAGTATTTCAGAAAAAAGTAAAGAGCACATAAAAATATACCAGAGGTAGGGAGCTATAAAATGTCTAGTGGAGAATAAACTGGCTCATTTTTTTTTCCTGGAGACTATAATAGTCTCATATTTGTGTGTGATGAAATTTGATTCTTATTTTTATGTATATATGCAAAATGTCATCATAATGATGAAGAAGCATCAGATACACTTTCAAGTCATTGGGATGCTGATGTGGCTACACAGAGCTTATGTACCTCTTTAGCCAGAGAGCTGTATTAACACTGGATATCTGCTACAATTATAAAACAGCAATTGGAAACAAGCTGTGCAGTAACATTTCTTCCCAAGCCACTAGGGAACTCAGAGAAAGCTGGGCTGTTATTTGCAGGAGACAAATGACAGTGGTCCCCTGAGATATAATGTGCAGAAAAAATACAATCCTATTATGAGACTGTCATTGTAAAGGTTTCTTTTTGTTCTCAGCTCCAACAGAGGAGGGAGACAAGGTACCATGTTAGCAACCAGGCTGAGATTTTGCAGAGTACGGAAAGATCAGCAGCTCCTTGCCATTTCTGAAAAACAACCCTTTGAGGTTGAGTCAAATGAAATGCGTTAGGGGAAAATGTTCTGGTGTTCAGGAAAGGAACATGGCTTAGCAACTGAAGTTCACTTCTGATTGACCTGGGGGGCTTGGTGATGGCATTTAATTTCCACATTCTTCACAAAGGCCACAAATTCCATTGTGCAGTAGAGAGTTTTCCCAAGTAGAATTCTGGAGTTGAGCATTTTTACCTGATCCTTTGATGAGTAAGAGACATAGTCCTTCCTTTTAATGAGGAAAAAGAATGTGTTTTCTTTGGCTTTATGTGCTGTGGGATGGGAGAGAGAGGGCTTTGTCCATTCAGTTCATGCCATTGGGAAACATGTCTGAGCGTATGTGTGCACATGAATACTCTGACATTGTTACCAAGAATGGTGACTAGTATAACATTCACCAAGCAGTCACCCAGATTATTTCATGCCTGACGCCTTCTACTAAGAAAAGCACCAGCATGGTCATAAGAAACGATAGGAGTTTTGACATTAGAGGGATTTTGGGTTCAAGTGCCAGCCCAACCAATTTCTAACAGTGTGACCTTGGGCAAGTTCTTGAACCTCTCTGTGCCTCATTTTTCTCATCTGTGTAGTTAGGCCACTAACCCTTCACAAAGCACTTAGAATAGTGCCTGACATATATTAAGTGCTCAACAAACATCCATCCCACATTATCATCTAAACCAGTTATTTAGTTGTGTCCTTAGTGAAGTGGACATTTCTTATTTTTGTCTTCCAGTATTTTTTTCCCTTCTCTTCTGTTAACACCACTTTGGTTTTCCTTTGGGGGAAAAAAGACACCTATTTCTTTTTCTCTGTCTATGTGGTTTGGGTAGAAAGCTCTTCTTACTGCAGAGGTAGACAACCCACTATCAGTTGTGGTATTGCATTTTCCTGCCCACAATCATTGGTTCAGACATAGACATGTGACCCAAGCGGGGCAAATGACACTTGACCTCAGCCATCTCCTGGAAGAAAAAGCTGTAATTCGGTGGCTGTTAAGCATGTATTAGATGGTTCCTCAAAAAGTTAAGCACAGAATGACAACATGACCAACCCTTCAATGCTGCTCCTAGATACTCACCAAAAAGAATTAAAAACAGGTGCTCAAGCAAAAATAACGACATGAATGTTCATAGCAGCATTATTCACAATGGCCAACAGGAGAAACCAACTCAAATGTACATCATCTGATGAATGGGCGAGTAAAATGTCATCTGTTCATACAATGGAATATTATTGAGCCATAAAAAGCAATGGCATACTAATACACACTACACCATGGATGAACCTTGGAACCATTCTTCAGTGACAGCTTTGGAGACACCCACCTCCTAGGGAAAGAAAACATCTGATAATACTCTTGAGACAAATGGAAGGGGGATATTTCTGAGGCCAGACAGCGCCACTCTCCCCACAGAAAGAAAGGTGGGGGCTTTTTGAGCTCACCCTCCATTGTTCTCTCCTCACAAGCTCCCCAAACAAGACCCAGGGAGACTTCAATGCTGTACTTGTCACTCCATTCCTTAGGGAGAAATATTTTTATTTGGGTAAATGTCTGTTTTCCCCATAGGATGCAGGGCTTCTGGGGGGAGCAACCATGTCTTGTTCTTGTTAACATCCCTCACCTATCACACCTACTACTGTGCCTGGCACAGTGTTTGCTCATTAAACACTAATTTGTAGAGAGAGCTGATTGTGATGGTGCATGAGAGTTACACATAGCTGTTTTATATCTAGTTTTGTTTAGCACTTAGCATGATTCTTTGATGTATGCACTCGATATAAGTATAGCCGTAGCTATCTACCTATACCTACACCTACATGTATGGCTTTGTCTATATCTACCTATATCTATGTCTGAGTGATACTTCTTGAGGGACACTGAAATCTTTCCCTACTTATGAAATCCACTATTCCACTGAACTTGGGCCACAAGTTCAAAAAATCACTGAGTGTACTATTCTGTGTATCCCAGAGGTCAGTAAACTATTGTAATACTTCCTGCCATGGAAACCAACTCATCTTCAACTCTAATACCAGCAGTAACAGCAGAGATAGTATCAGCTGCCAGCTACTGAGTATTGCTTTAATCCAGGATCTCTAAGTGCTTCACCTGCATATTTTGGTTGGACCCGCACAACAACTCTTGAACCAGGTTCTGTGATTACCCTCATTCTACTGCCACACAGAGATGGAGGAAGGCTCAGCAACTTGCCCAAGACCACACATTCCATTTGAGGGCAGAACCGGGGTTCAGTCCTGTTTGACCCCCAGTCCACGTTCCTGCCCACTGCCCTCCATACTGTGCCCATTTGCAGTTTTACTTCTCCCCCTATGCTTTTGTGCCACCCTGGCTCCCTGATCCTATGGCAACTGCCAGATGGGCAATTATTTTTTATTTTTTTAAAGGTTTATTTTTAAAAAAAATATTTATTTTATTGTTTTTGACATAGACAGAGAGAGACAGAGACAGAGACAGAGAGAAGGGGGAGGACTCAGAGCAGTCTCCATAGTCGCATGTCATCTGCTTTTGACATGGTTTTGTTCCGCAGGGGTGGGCAGAGGTCACGCAGGGCGGAAACTGGGCTGGGGGCCTCCTCATGGGAAGCTCACCCCAGGGCCATGAAGTGAGCACTTAACCCGCTGAGCCATCCTGCCTTCCCCCCGGATGGGCAGTGCTGCTCTAGCTGGACAACTGCCTCCCCTTCCACCTTCTGCTCTCCATGGCTTGCCTCTGAGACCTAGGGTCCCGAGAACAAACATCTCCGGGGTCTGCACCTCCGGCACCTCTCTTTATGTGTGTGTCTCTCCAGTTTACTGCATGTAGATAAAGGGGCTCAGTTTGGGAACTGAGAACCCTGAGAGGGTGGAGGGGCCATACATACTTGTCCTGGTCACTACCCATTTTGCCTGGAGACGTGCATGCAGGGCCCTCCCCTGATTACGTGGAGAATGATGTGAAGATGACCTGGATGGGACAAAACTGTGCTTCCCTTCAGAATCGTGGCCAGGCCCCACCAGCTGTCCTCGTGTCGGTGGCAGGCATACACACGCAAGCCCACTTCCCTCTAGAAAACGGGCTCAGGGAGACACCGTCCTCACATTTCTGAGCCCTTGGATGGGAGAGGAACTGAGTGAAGTTCCTGGGCCTCTGGACCTATTTGGCTTCAGATCCATCCCTTGCCCTCTCCCTGCAGACCATGTTCCAGGCTCCCACGTCCGCAGACTGACAGCTGGGTTTGGCCAATGGGAGCACCTGACCGGAGACAGGAAGGCGGGTGGGAGGGATAAGCCATGGTGTTTCCTCCTTTCCTCATCTCCCGTGTGATCTCTGCTGTGGCTCTGTCTCCTCAGTGGCTCCAGATCCCAGTTTTTGTCTTGGGCTCCGTGACACCTGTTCTCCCTCGGTCCCTTGTCCTTGGGGTTGTAGTGGATTCCTGGTACTACTAGGATAACTCAAGTGAGGCTGAGTTACGCAAGTGTGGGGTTGAATCCGATCTTTATTTATAATTTGATATTTTCTTCATCATTGATTTGTTTTTTCTTAATCAATCTAGTATTCCATTAAAGTGGGGTCATCTCATTGTCCCACTTGGCATATTGATCCTTTGTCACCTGGACAGCTAATTCCCTGCATTAAAACCCCACTGTTTTAAGTACTTAGGTGGTTTCTCTTCCCTGGCTAGACACAGGAAGATGGAAGATAGCACACATATTTTGACTGAACTCATCTCTGTGGGGTAGGCATTTATATTACATTCATTTTATCTATGAGGAAAGATGCTCAGAAAACTTCATCACCTGCCAGCATCACTAAGCTATGGTGGGGGCAGAAATGGACCTTGAACCCAAGTCTTTGGAACTACCGAGTCCTCATGCTTAACTATTAAGCTGTGAGGTTTGATTATATATATTTTCAAAGGACTAAACTAAGCCTAGAACTCCAGTTTGATAAGGAAAAAAACCTTTTGATTGTGAAGAAGTCTCTTAAAAGCATCTCTATCGAGCCTCTTTCAAACTTGAAATTTATATGCCCAGAATACAGCTGTGTGAGGATGGGTAATACTGGGGGTGGGGGTGGGGGGAGGGGGGGAAGGGCAGGTTCACATTCTTCTCTGAGCTGATTTGTCTCAGTAAATCTCCAGAAAATATGACTTGTCTCATTTTCCTTTCAATCCTTTTGTCTGAATTTGAGCTGAGAACGCTGTTTTTCTTTCTTTGTAAATTCTCCTGATTCTGGTTATATAACAGGGCCAGGCAATTGTCTTTGCTGAACAAAAGTCTCAAATGAACAGATATCAGTGGTAATACCAGTAATTAACAGTTTCTCTCTGCAGTGCCTGTCTGAAATGGCTCTTATTGATTTATTTTGATTCTGTTCCATATAGGACAGATTTTCAGCTTGCATAAACATATGCTTATCTCCTTTTGGTTCTGACCATTCAGGACTGTTTTTAAACATGGTGACTCCTCAGGACAGCTCTGACGGATGACAGGGGGCGAAGGCACCTCCAATGAACTGTAACCGTGAAGGATTATCAATGAGTGTGAAGACTGGAGCACCTCTTAGTTTGGGGGTTTGATTTTCTGTGTTTCCTTTCTGATTTGATTTAACGGGAACTTGGAGTGACATGCAGCGGTGTGTGGGGAGAGGAAGAGGGGCGGGGAAGGGAGTCTTCCAGGCAAAGGTAAGAGCCACAGAGGAGAAAGCAGGGAGAGGGAGAACCAGTCGGCAAGTTTTTCCTGACCTGGGGAGCTGTGCTTCCCGGGGATCAGTCCCAGCCTGCCTAGTTCTTTCCCTCGATCATGGGGGAAAATGCAGCAGTAAAAGGGAGTTTGCTCAGGGGGCTAGGGATGTCAGAGTTACTACTTTTCCCCCAGGATTGAGCCATTTTATCTAGTTTGGCATCGAAAACTTAGAAGGGGGGAAGCCGGGGTGGTTCAGTGGGTTAAGTGCTCACTTTGCAGCGCTGGGGACAGGGGATCGAATCCCGGCTCAGGCCCGTGCGGAACCATGTGCTGAACTGGGAGCTCCCCCAGTTCAGTTCTCTCTCTGTCTCTGTATCTCTCTCTCTCTCTCTCTCTCTCTCTCTCTCTCTCTCTCTCCTCTCTCTCTCTGTAAAAAAAAAAATATATTAAAAAAAAAAGGAAAACTTAGAAGGCACAGAAACAGAGGAGGAAGAGCTGGAGGTGGGAAATAGTTTTAAATATTTCCAAACATTTTGTGGTCCTACAAGTAGACACAGTCTTCTCTCTCTCACTCTCATTCACTCTCTCATACACACTCACTATACCTATACCTGTCTAATCTATATAGTAATGCAGCTCTATATCTATCTATCTATCTATCTAATCTATCATCTATCTATCAATTATCTATCTATCTATCATTTATCTATCTATCATCTATCTATCTATCTGTCTTTCTATTATCTATCTAATCATCATCATCTACCTACCTACCTATTTACCTATCTACTTACCTATCTATAATTTACCTATTATCTATCTATCTATCTATCTATCTATCTATCTATCTATCTAGCATCTGTCTATCATGTATCTATGTATCTATGAATCTATCTGTCATCTGTCTATCTATCCTCATCATCAGCACCTATCATCTATCTGTCAGGAGATGTATCATAAGGAGTGGGATATTGTGATAGTGGAAGTTGACAAGCACGAGAGTGCAGTCAGCAAGCCGGAGACCCAGTAAAGCCAGCATTTTAGTTCAGTTCCGAAGGACGGAAAAACTAATAAATGTATGTCCCAGCTCAAGGCAGTCAGGCAAGAGGAGTTGCCTCTGACTCATGCAGGGCCAGCTTTTTTGTTCTGTTCAGGCCTTCAGCTGATTGGTCAGGCCAACCCACATTGGTCTACAGATTCAGATATTAATGTCATCCAAAAATACCCTCACAGCCCACCCAGAATAGTGTTTACCCCAATGCCTGGGCTTCCTATGGCTGAGTCAAATTGCCACATAAAATTAGCCCTCACAAAGGGAGGTTCAAGAAGTGGGCACCAGGGGAGGGAACGTGGATGGACAGAGAACAAGACCATCCCAGGCTCTGTGGACTGCACTGGGGATGTTGGTGTTAATCCCAAGACATAATGGAAGTCACTCAGTAGTTTGCAAAGCTGGAGGTGCTGCGACATAATCGTATTCATGACAACCCTGTGAAGTGTGTAGGGAAGGCATTGCTTGCTCATGGGACAGATGAAAAGACTGAGGTAGGATGTGTAGGCAGCTCACATAGGTGCCCTGTCTTCCCACAGTACAAAAGAGGGTTCTTTGGCCCCTAAGAAGCTATGTCTTGTGGGCCATCATTTATGTGGAGAACTTTGACAAAGGATCCCCCAAAACACCGATAGGGGCTATAATAGATGCTCCCCTGGCCTCAGCTTGCACATGCCAAGGAGTTAACATCCCCAGACATCACCCAGTGGCAGGTGGTGAGCTAGTGGGTCAGTCCCGCAGCCTTGCGGTCCCGGTTGTGACACAGTCCCCAGGTGTGTGCTCCATGGTGCTCCCCAGGGTTCCCAGTGGGATTGTGCTCTAGTGGCTTGGAGTAATCATCTGTGGGTGACAGATTCTGGCTGCTCTCCTACTCCTGCGTCACTTCCCCACACCCCAAAGGGGTTTCCTGAGACCGCTTCCCAAACAAACAATAGCTTAAGTCCTTGTCTGAGGATCTGCTTCTGGTGGGGGGGCAACCAGAGGCAGGGACACCCCTTCCACCCGCCTGTCCTGCTTCCGTGCACTTTCACCCCAAACACGCGGAGCTTGGCAGGCACGTGTGCTCTGCAGCTGGAGTTGCTAGTGATGAGTGTGAGGCCAAGGTTCCCATGGGTGCCTCTCTCCCACTCAGGACCACAGAACTGGTGGCGGGGAAGGGCCTCCGTGGGCAGTGTGTATAAATCTTCCCTGCCGTGCATTTCTGCCTGCCAACCACAGAGGCGGCACCATGCAAGGGGTCCAAGGGTTAATCACCAGCCCCTGCCGATTCCAGGATAGCACCCCTGCCGTCTTCTCCCCACAGACACCTCTGCTAGCTGAGGGATCCCCGAGAGTGCATCAGTAGTTCTCGTGAGAACCAGCAGCACCAGGACGCTGGCATGCCTTCTGGCAGTCAACAGATTCTGGCTTTTTTTTCTATGAATACCCTGTGGGTCAGGCCTGTTTCTCTGTTTTCCTGAAACGCAGGTGCCATCAGGTGAATGAGCGTCAGGCTGTCATCCCTTGCTGTCATTTCCCAAGGACACCTGTAGTGGGGATGTGGATTAAACGTTCATAATTAGAAGGTGTCTTTCTGCCAGGGTTCTTTAGGGAAAACTTCCTCATCACTCCATCGGATATTCCCATGGAGACGAGGGGGAAACTCATATCTGGCAGCAGGCAGTAGCGTGAGAAATAAGGGCCGGAGGCACCAGAAAACTGTACTGGATCCTTACCTGCTGAGAGGGCCCAGGATGGGAAGGAAATGGCCTCTTCCTCACTGCGTATGTCCCATTTTGGTGTCCTGCTTTCTTTGTATACTTGGCAGAGGGGAAGATGCATGATCTTGGTTCTTCAGGGACAAAGAGCCCCAAGAAACCGTTACACCATCAGTCTATACAAGCTGATCCGTTACTCAGGGGTGGGGAAGTGAACACATCCAAGCCGGTCTCTTCAGTTACCCACCTGCTTTCTGTTGATTTGTGGTGTGGGACAGACTGTTCCTTTCTCCCCCCTGCTCTTTGCCCGGAAGAAATAATAATTGATGACACTTGTTTCTTTATCTGTGTCACCTCCCTGGAGAAGTGTCCTGGAGGAAAGGAACATGTACTTGGGTTGATAATATTTCTCTGGACTGTTTTATCACAGATCTGGAAGAATGAGTATAGTGCTATCTGCAATTCCAATGCATAGCATCTAGATAATTCTTTGCCTCAGCAGAAAGAAGTATATTAGTCTGTATTTGTGGTTGCAAACAACACAACAGAATGCACACTCATGAAATGAAGCAGAAAAGGGGCTGTGGTTTGGAGAACAAGTAGGAAGCACTAGAATCTGAGTTCCCTGAGAGAGGGACTGTGGCTTCTCATGTTCATGGTAAAATTCACAGTTCCTAGAATAAGTGCCTGACATGTGGTAAGCGCTTAATAAATGTAAGTGACACGAACAAGTTAATGAAGTGGGAGGGATGGTTTAGATGCTGGGTGCTTCACAGGATAAACATTCATTGCAAGAGATGTTTCTCATTGTTGGTAAAAGAAATGATCGTTCTCAAACCATAGCCTTTTGTTTTTAGCAAGACGAGAGAGTGAGCCCCCATGCACTGCAGAGAAAAATGCTGCTCTATGACATATTTCCTGCCAGATTTCCTTCTATGCAAAGTTGACATCATAAGAGAGGGAGGTCTCCTGGTCTCTGTTTGTCTCTAAAGTGAGTTGTAGTGTCTCAGCAAGGATCCTGGAACGTGTCAGATATGTAGACAAGCTCATCTCTTCCTACCTTGGGTAGAGAATAGAGGGAGGATCTAGTTCATCTGCTAAACTCTTTGGAAAAATGGTGCCAATTGGCATGGAGCATTCAGGGTTGACAGCTTTGTGGGAGAGGAAATGAGACTTAGTTTCTTAAATCCCCCTACCCCAATCACATGCTTCAGGACCAACATTTATTGAGCACCAAGTATGTGCCAGCCACTCTCCTAAGCACTCCACACATTCTGATCCTTTAACTTGCCATGCTTATCCCCATACTGCTGCTGGGAAACTGGGGTACACTTGAGATTTATGTGACTTGTGCCAAGGTGCACGAAGACTTTCCCCCTTTTAGTCACAGAGCAGGACCCAGCCGCAACACCAAGTCAGGCTACTCTCTTCTGTGGACTAGAGAGGACAGTGCCACCCTGAAAGTGTCCTCATCCTATGTGTACCCATTGCCCTAAGGCAGTTGTATTGACAGAGATTTGGCCCAATGGGCAATCTGTCTGTGATGACATGGAGGTATGCAACAAGACAGTACAGGAGAGAGCAAGTGGCAAGGAACACGTGCTAGAAGATTCCAGAAATGCCTCTGATTACCCGATCAAGAGAAGTTTTTGCTGCCTTCACATATTGGCTTTGGAAGAAGGCAACTGAAGTCCATACTTTGCTTTTGCACCTTATTCACTGTCACAAAGGAAGCATGTCTCATGTGGGTTATTATTGTCCTTAACACATGGGATTTTGAAAAAGACAACATTTTCTCTTGTCACATGGTGCACATGGAACCTCAACTGATTCCCGTGGTATAGTCACTGCAATCAAATAAATATATACTCAAAATGTGCCTTTGTTCTGGGACCAAGGAACTGATTAGGTGGGTTGGGGAAGGATTAAGACACAAGAGGCCAGATCAGGTACAGGATGTCCAGTTAAACTTTAGATAGACAATGACTAATATTTAAATCTAAGAATGTCTCATGCAATACTTAGCATATACTTTCACGTAAAAATTATTCATTGTATATTCTAAGTATTGCATGAGACATTCTTAGATTTAAACATTAGTCATTGTCTATCTGAAATTCAAATGGAACTAGGCATCTGTAATTTCACTTGCTCAATCTTGCAATTCTAAGATGAGTCTGACGATAGCTTTGTCTCTGGCTCTTCCTGGCCTCCTATTAGCCTCTTTTCTGCCCCCATCCTGCTTAAATGTGAAATCAGAAGTCAGAAAAGGCTTGACAAGATGACAAGAATTTTAATGGCCTCAGGCATTAATTCATCCTTGACAGGAGATATATCCAATCTATTTAGATTCAGTGATTTGAAATGGCAACATTTTTTCTTTTTTAACCTCCCCATCCTCATTGCGTTCTCCACCAAGAACCAGGCTGGACTGGGAAGCAATTACTTTCATTCTTGGGGTATTTGAGGGGAAATCTCTTCTTCTGTGGAGGGTGGGGACTTAAAGCCTAAAGGTTGATGTCAGGTGTGAATTGCGCTCTCTTGTACTCTGCTGCTAAATTCTCTAACAGTCCTGAGCATGCAGGTGCAGCGAGCCATGCTGAGCAGACCACGTCCCAAATCTGGGTGATTAAGACACGCTTTCTCATTTCCATGCTGTAATTTGAGATACTCTTGATTTTTATTTCAGCTAATCATCAACTAGCAGTGGCACCAATCATTTTCATGTGTAAAGCCTCTCTCCTCACCCCACCTACCAGAGTCTCAAACCATCTATGGTGTCCAGACTTGCACTTGATGGTCCATAAGGAGAGATCTGTTAAAGGAGACCTCACCCACCAGTGAAAAATCCTTTTGCAATGCTAATTACCCATCTCCCCCATTTTATCAGGTTTGTAAAATGTGAGGCTTTTGTACAGTTGACTTTTGAAACAGCAGGATATTCTTGTATGCCACTGGTGTCCTGACCTCAATTCCCTCCCTTCCTTCCTTTTTCTTCCTCCCCCTATCATTATCATCCTCCTTCTCAGCCTCCTTTTTGTGCTGGACACACAATTAAGCAGTACAGCTCAGGACAGCCATCTTCAGCCCCGGCTACATTTCAGAGTTGCAGCGGTAACTAAACACATACCCGGATGCTCAGGGCACAGCCCCGGAGAATCTCATTGAGATGGTCTCAGGTGGGGTACTGGCATCAATATTATTGATAGGCTCCTCAAGTAATCAAATTGCAGCCAGAATGGAGGGCCACCAGTCTAGAGGTCAAACAAACAAACAAACAAACAGAAACACAGGGAATTTGAACTGAGGGCGGTCTAGACTGCCATCCCAGCTCTGCCACTTACCATGTGCCCTCTGGCAAGTTACTGCTTTTCTGGGACTCGGTTTTCTCATCTATAAAACAGGGTTTATGATACCAACCACCCAACAGGCGGCTAATGCAAGTCAAGTCTTCAGCATACAGCGACCCCTTGTTAGTGTTGGTTGTTATCTGTACCAGGGCTCAGCAAACTATGGCCCGCAGGGCACCTCTGGTCCACTGTCTGTTCTGGTCAGTGGTGTGTGATTGGACCACAGTCAAACCCTTGGCTGTCACGTCACCTACAACTGCTTTTGTGCAAAAGCTGCCGAGTCTAGTGGTTGCAACGGAGACCATGTGGCCCACAGAATCTAAATATTTCCTCTGAACCTTTACTGACAAAGTTTGCGGTAACTGGACAGCATAACACACACCTGTGACGTAAACCTCATGCATACCCTCATGGAGCTCACAGTCTAGTTGGGGGAGAAACCTTGGGTAGCTCCCAAATATCCCAGGAGACATGCCCTGTGGCATCATGGGAAGAGTCTGGAGTTGCCTTCTTTGTTCAAATCCTCCCCAAATCATACGTTTAACCTTAACTAAATTGCTTTTTCCCTGGGAGCCTTAGTTTCTTCATTTCTAAGGTAGGAAGGGGGCAGGGTAGATGACCTCTTCAGGGCTCTTTCAGCTCTAGAGTCTCCTGATTCCGTCCCTAGCATTCTGTGAAGCTCTCAAAGTGCAGATGTATGTGTCTACTCTATGGGAACTGAGCCTGGGGACCTTCCAAGTTGGGGATGGTGCAATGCCAGTCTTTTTGTCCGCCATACCATGGTTGTGTGACAGCAAATCAGCACAATTCTGATCACAGCTGCTCTTCCTTCTCCAGATGTTCAGAGGAAGGGTTGGGAGGCCCTTGGTGGTAGGATGAATAATGGCTCCCCAAGATATCTGCACCCCAATTCCTGGAACCTGGGTTTGGTACCTTCTCTGGCAAAAGAGACTTTACAGACGTAATTAGGAATCATGAAATGGGGAGATTATCCAGGATAACCTGGATGTACCCCAAATGCAATTACAGGTGTCCTAATGAGAAGAAGGCAGCAGATAAAGGGAGACTTCACTACAGAGAAGGTGATACGACAGCCTCAGCTGAGAGAGATGGCAAGATGGTAAACTTGGCTTTGAGGATGGAAGATGGGGCCAAGAGCCAAAGAATGGCAGCAATGCCACTCTAGAAGCTGGAAAATGATCTTTTAATTTCACTCCCATGAAACTGCTTTCCGACTTCTGACCTCCAGAACTACAAGATGACAAATGTGTGTTATTTTAAGCCACGGAGGTTGTAGTAACTTTTGTGACCACAGCCACAGAAAACCAATACCCTCTGCATTCACAGATAACCTATGGCTCTCAAGGAGAACTATCAGGGCACCTGTTAGATAAATCTCACACCAGAGAAAGTTAGTAAAGGGGCTTGTGTTAGTGACCCATATGGGAAGACTAGAATGGAAAGGAGAGGTGGGGGAAATGGTTGGGAGGTTCAGGGGGTGAGAGAGAACATATGGAAGGCTTGAGGTTTCCCCTAGCTCTTCATTTCCATTGCCTATGGTGGTAGGCAGAATTCTAAGGTGGCCTCCATGATTTCCACCCCTTCTTGTTATACCTTGGTGTAATCATCTCCCCTGTGACTTGCTTCTAACCAGTAGAATATGGCAGAGGTGATGGGTTGTCACTCACATGATGACGTTTCGTTATATAAGACTCTGTCTTAACAGACTAGAGAGAGAGGTTCCCCTGGTGGCCTGAGGGAAGCAAGCAGCCACCGTATGAAGCAGGTATGAACAGGACGTGTCAGGGAACTGTGACTGGTCTCTAGGACCCGAGGGCAGCCTCCAGCTTACAGCCCTTAGTCATGCAACCGCAAGAGAGTGAAGTTTACCAGCTACCAAAATGAGATTGGAAGCCGTTCCTTCCCCAGCTGGGCTTGCAGGTAGAACACACCCCGATGGCAGCCTCAGGAGAGCCTCAGGAGAAGATCCATTAAGTGTGTCTGAATGTCTGACCCACCGAAACTGCGAAATAATCCGGCTGTGTCTTTTTAGCTGCTAAGTTTGTGGTAATTTGTTACCTAGCAATAGAAAACGTAGTCACTGCCAGTAAGAGACATTCTACAATAGATAAAGTAGGTGACTGTCTGAGGAGTGTGGTTTTGGGCTTACATCAAGACTTTGACTTCCACAAAGATTTCCCTCCTCTGTGAATACTCAGAGCGACTCTTTTTAATCGAAGAGATGAAGGATCTATTTGAAACAAAACTATCATCAATGCAGTGTAGAACATGAATGACTATTAGCTTTAAATGTAGATTAGTTCAAGTATTTGATGAATTCAATAGTGAGGAGTATGGAGAATGGTACACAGGATAGAAAGTTAATGATTAGGGCCAAAAAGAGGACAAGAAGTGATCCAGCGTAAGAATAGCATTTTACATTTATGGAACATTTGCTATATGTCAGATATTACTGTACTGAATTCATATGTATGTATTTGTGTGTGTGTGTGTGTGTATCTCTATATATCTCTCTATCTCTCTCTATATATCCATATATCTCTATCTATCATCTATCTATCTATCTATCTATCTATCTATCTATCTATCTATCTATCTATCTATCTATCTAATCATCACATCAACTCTGTGGGTGGATATTTTGTCTCCAGTTAGCCCAAATAGACAGACAATGGCACAGACAGCTATTGCAACTTGGTCAAAGTCACACAGCTGATAAGTGGTAATGTCTGGGAGGGACCATGCACTGGGGTCCTCCCATGGGCAGGGGGACTGAAGAATGACTGTGAAATGAGAAGGGGCCTTCAGGAAGGAGGAAGATTCTCCAAAGAAGATTGGAATTCAAGGCAGCTCTTTCTAAAGGCAAACTGAGAGGCTACTTATGAAAAAGATGGCAATTGGGTTTGCAGGTTTCCCCCCACTTTCCGAAAGTCTAGCGCTCCTAGGAAACCTTTTTCCGTATGCCAAAATGGAAGAAGGTGAAGAAGCTATGACCTTAAACGCTGGTTTCACTTTTGGCCTTGTTTTGGTAAAGGCAAAAATCCTCTTTGGATTTCTTTCCGTTCACAGAACAGGTACTTATGTAGGTCTTTCATAAACGCAAAGTGGAGTAAAGAGAACTTTCACAAAGCAGAGGATACCTGGATGGAGAAAGGAGGCCTGAAGGACTTGCCTGAAACCATGTCCAGGTTCCGAGGCAGAGAGTGATGTGCGTTAGCAGTGGTGGGCCTCGGGGGGACAGTGAAGACACCTGTGTTGTTGATTTGTCATCTTTGACTCAGGGCCTCATATGGTGAGAGAGTTTCTCCAGATCATTCTTTAGATGGAACATAAAAACATCCGTTCAGCCTGACATAACAATTCTCATCACTCTGTAGTTGCCGGTGAAGACATTTCTGCTTCATGTATGTGAACTTGTGCAAGTGAAACAAAACATTGCATGGATTTAAATACGTGTATTTTAGCCCTTTTAACAAGGGTAGGAGAGACAACAATTGGAGTATCTTCTTGATTCATGAGCATCTCCTTTCATGGCTGTGTGAGAACCTGGATCTCATCTGGAAGCAGACCCAACTGCGGATCCCAGGACCGAGTGATGTACCAAACTGGGCACATCATCTCTCTCCTTTTCCAGGCCCCTGTGACTGCTCTGAGGACAAGCACGTGACCAGAGCTGGCCATTTAGAGTCCTCGTTTGGGCTTTTTCAAACTGGAGCTGGGGTAGAGAATCTTTTCTTCTTTGGTAACTGAACTCTTTAGAGCTTAGCCCAGTGCTGCTGGCACCTTGTGGGGACACCCAGACACAAAAGGAGGGTGGACAGACAGAACGTAGCGTGTTGGTTTTAGAATCTCTGGTTCTGCCTATCACTAGTCTTATCAGCTCTTTGATATAAAGCACATAAGGTTTTGTGACCCCACCTCTTCTTCCTTGTTTCTGCCCCTCTGACTTTAATGAGGTATAATTGACATATAATAACCTGAACATATTTAAGATGTACAAGTTGATGAATATATTAATATATATATATATATATATATATATATATATATCCATCAAGACATCACCACAATCAAGATAATGAATATAACCAATCATCCCCCAAGACATCCTCCAGCCTTTTTGTAATCCTTCCCTTTATGCCCAACCCTAGCAACCACTTACTTGCTCTCTGTCACTATAGATTCGTTTTTATTTTCTAGAAATTTGTATAAATGGAATAATACAGTATGGACTCTTTTTCTGGGTGTGAGGGGGTCTGGCTTCTTTCACTCACCATAGTTATTTTGAGATTCTTTCATGTTGTTGCCTGTATCCAAGATCATTCTATGTGTGTGTGTGCCCACGTGCGCTACGTAAGTATCCCATTGTTTATTTATCTACCTGTCGGTAGACTCTTTTTTTTTTTTTTAGTTTTTGACTATTGTGAATGAGCACACTATGAAAATTTTGGTACAAGTCTTTTGTATGGACCTACACTTTCATTTCTCTCGTGTAAATACGTAGACGTGGAAAGACCAGGTGGCATGGCAGGTGTATGCTTCACTTGTTAACAAAATGCTAGACCACTTTGCTGTTTTCTGTAGTGGTGGACCGTGTATGAGGGTACCAGTTGCTCCACATCTTCTCTACCAGTTTGTTGTGGGCAGACTTTCCCTCCTCTCTTTTGGCCCAAGTTTGTTCTAGTTGAGTTTCTGTCACTTGCAGCCAAAGAATCATGATCAATATGGGGGGAGGTACTCTGTTTCAGAGAATGTTATCTGTAGGACTTGCAAATTTGGATATTAAAAAAAATTTACTGAGACCAAATAACACCCAGCAGAATCTATGTAACAACTTAAACTGTGCCCAGTGTGACTTAATTGTAGCTGCTCAAGACTGGGCATGACTGAATGATATTGATCCCTGAGACTGGGAGAAATTCCAACCAATAAGTAGTAGTATTCATTGTCCTGATCATCTGAGTTATTATTTCAAATAACAAGCAAATGGAACTCAGAGATGAAAAAGGAGTCATGGTTGATGTGGCTAACTTAAACAATATGGTTTTAAAAAATCTCATAATGAGTTAATACAGATCTAATTATATGCTCATAATCATTGCCAAGATGCCTGAGTTGGGAGAAATATTCTGACAAAGACAGGACATTTGAATCAAGTGATGTAAAGAGACGAAAGTGGAAGCCTGCCATTGTTTGCCTGGTGTCTTGCCAAGGCTAGAGCCTCCTCTGGCTGAAGAGTAGATGAAGGCACAACAGCAGAGTGACTATGAGCAATGGCTCTGGACTCAGCTTTCTTGCATCTTCAGGCAGCCACATAGCAGTTGTGTAAAACTTGGGCAAGTCATTGCACTTGCTTTGTGCCTCAGTTTCCTCATCTATAAAATGGAAGTATCTGTCTCAGGCTTTTAGTGAAGATAAAATGAGTTAATTCATGTGACGTGCTTAGAACACTGTCGTTGCTCATTAGTAAATGTTATTATCGATATTGTTATAACATAGA
Organism: Craseonycteris thonglongyai; assembly: GCA_004027555.1. NCBI lineage: Eukaryota > Metazoa > Chordata > Mammalia > Chiroptera > Craseonycteridae > Craseonycteris > Craseonycteris thonglongyai. Next base: position 22,763 of record PVKE010009349.1, on the reverse strand, counting down.
CAGTAGACAGTGCTCTCCTCTTCGCCCCCCTGCCCACTCCTATTCCTGGTGAAGCAAACTGATTACTCATGCTACTGTCCCTAGATGTGCCAGGCCTTCTGCTTTATACCAGTGACCTCATCTCCTATAACGTATCATTATTCCCACTTTTCATGGGAGAATCCTGGAGCTCGGTTGGATTAAGAAGCAGTAACTGGTAGAGTTAACATTCCAACCAGAATAGCAAGACCCTACCACAGCTGCTCACCCTCTTTCAAATGGCTTTCATGAGAAGAGGTGGTGAGCCTCAGGGTAAGGGATGGGTGCCAGGCTCAGGGAGAGGAGAGAATGTTCCTTGCCACCCCAGCTCATTCTGCCCCCCACCCCCCAAGTGCAGAGCACCGCTTCTCAGGGTAGGAGGGCAAGTGCTCCTGCTTTTCTCCTACTTCCTTAAGTTCCCCCCCCCCCACCCCCGGTCTGTGTCTTCATGCCTTTCATCAACCACAGGCCTCCATGGGGTGCTCTCTGAAGCCACCTCACCAGGCAGAGGATCGGAGACTTTGTGTGTGGGCTTTTGGCCAAGGAGATGTCTGTTTTCCTTTCTGTCTTGGAAGCACATGTCACACTGTGCATGGGGGCCAGTGAGGCCACTCTGCACCAAGAGAATGTTTCTTGGGAGGCTGCCCCCCAGTTCTTGCCTCAACCATGTAGGGTTTTAGGAGACAATTGGAGACACAGTTCATCTTGTCTCTGAGGCAGCTGCTCCTGCAGTTTAATGGGCAAGGTGAGCCTCACTAATTAGGTACGTTGTGATTTGGAGAAAACCACAGCAGCACAAGCAGTAGAAAAGACATTTAGCAAACCCATCTACATAAACACTGGGAATGAGATCTTTGGGAAAATGGGCCGGGGTGGGGGGTGGGGGGGTGGGGAAGGGAAAGAATGAGGCAAATTGTCGAGAGGGGACAAAAATCCCAAACAGACCAAGAAGAAAAATTGTGCCTTGCTAAAAAGACCCAGAGTAAATGACCCATATTAGGCACAAGACAGCCATGAAGGATAAACTTGATGAGAGACCAGGGGCGGGGGAGGCGGCAGATACTGTTGTGTGTTTTCTGGAAGAAGATGGATGACGGCAGTGAAAGCGGCCAAATGGGAAATATGATAAACCCTTAAGTGCCAGCAAGAGAGACTCAAGTAATGAGAACTTCAGATAAGACAAACGCAAGAAATAAAACCCACTTTAAAGGACGATGGATGGGCTGAATGGAAGGCATGGGGGGGGAGGGGTGAAGCATGAAGGAGACAAATCCAATGAGAAAGAGAACGTCTCGGCTGCTTTGGCTGTTGAATGGCTTTGACAAGGGAGGCGAAGATGGACGATGAGGGGCAGAGGCCGACGGCCAAATTCCCCAGCCCCAAGTCACAATGAGCATTCGAGGGATTTGCTTTGTGGCTTGTGACTACTGCCACTCTGGGATGCACATGAGGACACGTTCCAAAACCCACGATGCTGGGTTCTTTTCCGTTTGAGATTAGCTCTGAAGCTGGAAAACTCCAGGAACCCGTGCAAACTCTCAGAAACCAACATCGTGTTTCTAAGCTTCCAGTTCTGAAAGGGAGGCTCTTTATTCTGATATCAAAGTCTATGGCAATTTTCCAGCAAGGGCTCTGCCCCTTTGCTTTTAAGTCTTAGTATTTATTTATTTTTTTGAGTTTTTGTCCCAAGCCCCCACTGACTATAGGTTGGTGGATAGCTATGGGAAACTTGACCCTCAATAGGCTAGGCTAGAATCTTAGCTCCAGCACTTACTGGCCTTAATGTTGTCAGATGGGATGGAGATGACCATCCCATCTGTGGGGACCAGCTGAGATAAACTGAGTAAAGTCCTTGGCCTTGTGGCCTTGTGGCAAGACTGTACTAGATGCTGGGATACAGGACAAAACACAGCCCCCCTCCGTGTGGCCTGTAGGCTATGAAGTGGGGCAGGCATGCTAACATACGACTTAATAAAGGCTGAGAAATGCAGCTCTGGAACGATGCTGAAGGCTGGGTGGCCAGGAGCAGGGCTGTGCTTCACTCTCTCGGTGTGGTTGAGGTCACGGAGAAGCTGTTCACTTATAACCTAGGGTTTACTGCTTTTCCACTTGTAACCTGGGCTTTCCTGGAAGGAGAAGCATATTTTAGGCTCAGGGACCATCATAGGAAAAGTCATGGAGTGATGAAACAGTATGGACGATTTGGGAACCCAGACATTGGCTTGTTTCCCAAGAAAAGAGAAGATTCCATGCTTCAATGAATTTTAGATTTTAAGCTAAACACACTGGTTTCTTTATTGGAAGACTTACAAGAATCTTTAATCTGCTTAATATGTGCAGTGACTTACCAAGAGAGACATATAAGGCACAGCATCTTCCAAACTGACTTGATCACAGAAAGTTTCTTTTGAAGAGGATCTTGCAAATCTATTATAATATTCTACCTGTCATCCCACTGCAAACAATAAGTGAATTGTCAAAAAGGACATTGTATGAAATTCTGACCTCAAGTGTTGAGATGACTGTGGGTATATAATTTACGTACTTTAAAAGCAATGGTGTCACCAGATTTGGATGCCATTAAGCGTATTAAGTTGCCCCTATTTAATTAAGGTAGGTGAGCAGCCCTCATGGGATGGATATGGCAGGACACAAAATAGAAGTCACAGGAAGTCTTCCTGGCTTTTGTTTGAAAAACATCTAACCCTTAGAGAATTTAGAGGTGTTGAAGAGGAGGTTAAAGGCAGGAAGGAGATTCACAGATATAGAGACAGTGTCTTAGTCATGCAAGGAGAGCATGCCCCATCCCTCCCCAACCCCCAGACTAGAGAATCCTTGGATGTCAGTGGGAGGTAAAGTTAACTCCTGTGCAATGCAGCTGGGTGGCATCAAGATCTTAGGCAAGTATAGTGCCTGGCTGGCATCTCAGTAGAGTGGATGTTTGAGTTACTGAATGTTGCATAACAAATTGCACTAACATGGTGGCTTAAAAGAGTAAACATTTAGCCTAATGTACAAATATAAGAGTAGGGCTCAGGTCAGAAAAAATACAAGAGCAGAGCAAGTGTACACAGATTGAGTGAGATACAAGAGGGGAACCAAAAAAATCCTGGAATTGTCGTCTGGAGGGTGGGTGCCTTGTAGTACAGGCATTCCCCACTAGGTGGGTGTTCTAGGAACCCATCGGCAACAATGTACCTGCTGGAACATTGTGAGTGACTGTATTTGGCGTCAGTGAATTTTTTCGGATACTCTTTCAATGCGTTTTCCCATTTCATGATGAGTGATTTGCACGAACAACGTACAGCGTGACAACCACCTACCCACACTGCACTGAGTGTTCTGCAGTTTTTGACTAAAAACGGCATGACCCCTGTGTCCCCACCCTTCCTATTCATGTGATGTCAACCCAAGTGACTTTTAATTTTTCTGAATAAAAAATGTCCTCAAAGGGAAACATTTTGCCTATGTGGAAGAGGTGAAACGAAGAAATAGCTGAAGCACTAAAAGGCACCCAAATCAATGAGTTCACAAACTGTTTTGAGCCGTGGGAAAGGTGTCTCGACAGGTGTAGTGCATTCATTTGGAGAGTACTTTGAAGGTGACTGTAGTTTAAACATGTAAATAAATACGTAATTTTTAAAAAGATTTATTTTGTTTTTGACAGAGAAATACAGAGACAAAGACAGAGAGAAGCGGGGAGGGCCCAGAACAGTCTCCATAGTTGCACATCATTGGTTTTTCCACATAGTTTCATTCCACAGATGGGCGTGGGGCTGCACAGGGCAGGAACTGGGCTGGGGACTTGCCCTGGTGAGAACTGAACTGGGGGCACTCCCCAGTTCAGCATATGGGTCTGCACAGGCCGGGGCCGGGATTTAATCCCTGGTCTCCAGGGCTACCAAGTGAGCACTTAACCCACTGAGCCATCCTGGCTTCCCCTAAATACATAATTTTTAATAAATAATTTTTTTGTTTCTTTGGGTCCCTTTTGTATCGTGATTACTGTGCTTTGCCTTTTGAGTCCAGCAAACATCTGTGCAAGCGAATGAAAGAGTAAAGGAATGGTTGCAGGTTGATTGCATTGGGGCAAAGGCGGAGTGAAAATAAGCAGCTTGGGAAAGATGACTTGTAGAAATCACCCAGACACGTATGACAGCACTGTTTCTGTAGGTCAGGAACCTGGGTGTGGCTTAGCAGGATCCTCCTGGTGCTCTGAGCAGGCTGCAGGGCTCAAGTGGACGAGGATCCATTTCTAAGATCACTCTTATGGCTGTTGGAGGTTTGCATTTCTTGTATGTTGCTGGTCTGAGGGCTTCAAATCTTTGTGGACTGCTGACCAGAAGCAACTCTCAGGCCCTTGCTAGACGGGCCTTTCTATGTGGCAGCTCACAACCTGGCAGCTGGCTTTGCTACAGGGCACGGAAAGGGCCAGGGAGAAAGTGCTAGCGAGACAGAAAGAAATCAGTCTTCTGTAACTGCATCTTGGACGTGACAGCCCATCTCTTTTTTAGAGCAATTTACGAGGTCCGGTCTACACTCAAGGAATGAGTGTGAGACAGGGGCCATGGCAGACACTGCCTACCACAAAGGATTGCAAGCCTTCCTACAAGAGCGCTATAATACAGAAGCTCTTTAGGCCTGGCTAGAGGCGGCAGAAAATGAAGTTAACCAAGGGCAAGGCAATGGTGATATCACTGACAGTCTGTAAGGGGAGTTGGCCAAACACAGAGGTGACCTACCATCTATCTTGATACTGCCTCAGATTCTAGAATCGTGGCACAGGTAGAAGGAAATATGAATGGTTGGGTTGAAAGGGAGGCATATTTACAATTTTAATAGATTCTGACAAATTGCCACACAGAAATGATGTCCCAATTTCCACGTACAGCATTCACCAGCCTTCCTTATGTTCTTTCCTTTTACTGGGAACATGTCACACGGCTGACTGCTGAGAACAGTGGAGTGGAAGTGATGAGAGTAAAATGTTCACGTTCAGTCCAAGTCAGTGAAAGATGAATCTAGACACTACTGAATAGCAAAAGAAGAGTTCTGAGATTAGATTTAGTGAAGCTCAAGGAGAGAGAGAGACTTGTCAAACAGTAAATGAAAGTCAGGTTGGGAAATGCTGAAGAAGAGAAAAATGAAATTGACTAGAGGAAAGACTTCAAGTCCGGAATGGAGAAAAATTACCAACACCGAAGCCCACGTTGATCCAAATGCGAGCCTGAACTGATTGTGGGGTCCTTCCTTCATTAACTCACTCATCTAATGACTGTTTGGTTCACTTGCTATGGGCTGTGCAAGACCCTGAGGGCATCCGTAACCGTGGGCTAGACTAGGCATTTGAAACCTGCTCTCCTGGAGCTTAACATGTAGTGGGAAAGATGGACATTAATCAAATAATGTCCTCAATGTGTCATTTCAAACTGTGAATAGTGTTCTACAACAGTAATGATGCTGTGATAGAACACTCTTGATAAGGTGGTCAGGGGGTATTTCCTGATGATATGAAATTTTTTTTTTTAAAGAACTTGACACATTCTCTTTCCTCATTTCCAAACAGAGGGAAGAGAATGTGTCAAGAATTCATGTTAGGAAAGCTCATCTCTTGGAGGAGCCAAGAGGAGGCTGATGTGACTGGAATGTGGAGAGTGAAATGAGACTCATTTTGGATCAGATCTTCAAGGCCCCTCAGGCCCCTCAGAGACCTGGATTTTGTTTAAAGCATAATGTGAAGATGCTGAAGATTTTTATAACCAGTATTATGAATTTCAAAGACTGCTGTCTTATTTAATTAGCTCATTTGAAGTGGGCTGAAGATGAAGTGTTGGTACCCCAATTCTCTGTCCTTTCTGCCTGGATGGAACAATTCAGGATGTGTGGACAGACAAGGAATGGTTTATTCTCTGATTGGTGACGCACGTCAGGTTAGCCAGAGGCAAGAAGTCCGCAGAAGCTGCCAGAGAGGCAGAATGATGCATCCTGACTCTGGTGGCAGTTTTAACAAGTGTACCCTCAAGTGGAGAAGTCACATCGCTGGGTTCACACAACACAGGTATGACGGGATAGCTCAGTGGTTGAGTGCTTGCCTTGCAATTGCAAGGTCCAGGGTTTGATTCCTGCCCCAGCCCTGTGCAAACCCATATGCTGAATGGCAGCACAGCTGGTAACTGCTGGGATGGCTGGTGGTGAAGGTTCTCGCCTCCTGTGCGGGAGGCCCCCGGTTCAGTTCCTGCCCTGCGTGGCCCCACATCCACCTGTGTGGAATGAAACCATGTCACAACTAATGATGTACAACTATGGAGACTGCTCTGGGCCCTCCCCTTCTCTCTCTCCCACCTTCTCTCAAACAATAAAATAAAAATCTGTAAAAAAAAAAAAGGTATGAATCACAGAACTGTTCCAGGAAATACTCATCATAGGACATTTGCAATGAAGAAAGTGACTGATGGCTTTTAAAACTGCCAAGGCTGGGCTTTTTGTCACCTATAAATGAACTAAGAGTCACAGGCAACTCCTACTCACCATGATAAACTCTCCCCCTGCCACGTCTGCTGTAATTCCTGTGGCCGTGGCCTTGTGCAGGTGCTAAAGATGTCCTTACACTGATTGCTGAAATTGGTCAGGCTTGGAAAGAAACAGCTACACAAAACGACTCCATACTCATCTCCTTGACGTTGAGCACAGAATTAATTCACCTCTTCCAGGTTTTACCTTATCTTAATGTCTTTTTAATCTCTGACAAGAAACATAACAATTTAGTCCTAAGTTTGAAAACCTCTAACCAACACCTTGCCTCAGTAGATAGCTATGTAATCAAATAAGCTTTCGAGGTGTCTCCTAGTGTTATTAAAAAGCTAATATTAAAACCACCTAAAATGACATCACCTTTTCTTTTCTTTTTTTTTTTTTTAATCACCTCACTGAACAATAAGAAAACCAAGGAGTGAGCTACTTAAGATGAAGTGTTACTGGTGAATCACTGCATTATCTGCATTCAAGGTGTATGATTATAAAAATGAAGCTGCATCTGTCCAAATGCAAACATTTCTTTCCTGTGGGTTATCATGTTTGATTAAAAAAAAAAAAGATGTATACGAGTGCTGTCCAGAAAAAATCCAGCTATTGCCAATATAACAAGAATGCTTATGTGGTGGATACTCTCCTGATAGCCCTCAAATATAATAACCTATAGAAAATGTGAAAATACTCCTTGCAGTTATTTTATAATCAATAATGACATAAATTAACAGGGAATATAATTATTGGCCTATAAGACAATATCATTATCATTAGAGAAAGCAAGAGAAACAAAATGGCCAAGCCATTAGTGGACATTTACATCTAGCTCTGGGTTAGAGAGCTGGTTTCACCCAGAGAGGATGAAAAGGAAATGGGGGAAGCCGGGATGGCTCAGAGGGTTAAGTGCTCACTTTGCAGCCCTGGGGACCGAGGATCAAATCCTGGCCCCGGCCCATGCAGACCCATATGATGAACTGGGGTGTGCTTCCCATGCAGGAGGTCCCCAGTTTGGTCCCCTCTCCCTTGGCTTGGCCCCTGGCTCAAGGGGGTGTACCTCCCATGCGGGAGGCCCCCAGCCCAGTTCACACCCTGCACAGCCCCTGCCCACCTGTGTGGAACACAACTACATGGAAAACTAATAATGTACAACTATGGAGACTGCTCTGGACCCTCCCCCTTCTCTCTATCTGTCTCTGTCTTTGTCTGTCTCTGTCAAAAACAATAAAATAAATCTTAAAAAAAAAAACAAAAAACGAAAAGGACTGGGTGGGGGTACAAGGGCCTAGAAGCTCAGGGAAGAAGGGCTGCAGGGCTGATGTTGAGAATATTAAAAGCAGCTGGATATTGGAGCTCGAGTGATACTGATAGGAGAAGGAAAACAGAAAGAAACTCTCTTATCTCTTCTTCCTCCAGTATCTGTTATTACAGATCTAACAGGAGGCCAACTGGTGAGGGAATCTGTGAAATTTGGATTACAGAGTCCCAATCAGCATTGAAGGCTGGACTTAGAGATGCACGGCAATAGGTGAAGAACTGGCATATGAATAGCCTTTTGGATGAATAAAGTAAATATCTTGTTGTAGCAGTAACCCCTTCCGGCTGGGCTAGTCTCTGTATCCTCTTGAATTGACCCCATTAAATTCATATAACTTCCTTTCTTTCTGGTATAAAATATTCCAGGTTCATCTTATACATTTGACTCCCCAGACCTCAAGTCAGCGATTTCTGCAAAAGTCCTAAGGCCCCTTTTATCAGGGAATGGTATTTAGGAACCAAAATTTGGCCATTGTGGGTGTTCATCTAAAATCCTTATTTTAAGTAGGCGTATTTGGCTATAATCCATATTGCTTTAAGTTTATAATTGTAAACTATCATCAGTTCAGGAGTTTGGATGGGGAGGGATATTTTTGCTTTGGCTGTCAGTCTTTTGTGGAAAGAGATGACTCCAGGCTATTGTAAATTTCTCTCCTATTGTTGTACTTATTTTTACTGGTTTCATGCGTAGTCATCAAGCTTCTGGTTTTATTAATAAACCCTGAGGCATATTCCAAGTTGACAATATTATTTGTAAGTTACTATCTGCAAAAAGCTACATGAAGTGACACTAAAATCAATCAGAGACAAAAAAATAAATTTTGGTATATTTGTGTTATCAGTTACTCACTATTGTATGAGATGGATGTTAAGTTGAGAAAATAAAGCATTAAGCAAATTTGTGGCATGAATCTGAGTTGTGAAAGAGCTGTGGATTTTCTATATAATTACATGCTGGAAAAAACTGATTTATATTATAAAAACCTCATTTAAAATATAGATGTACTGAGATCCTCAGAATCACTCAGTGAAATCTTTACTCACACTCAACTCCTCTGGATTACCACCAGTCACATGGAAGCCCACTGACATTGTCGTAATCTTTGCTTCCACCTGAAGACTTATTCATTTTAGTGCATCTTCAGATTATACCCTAATAATTGAAAGCACCTAATTTTCTAATTTTTTCCCTGTACCTAAACGTTACGTGCTTCCTAATTTCAAATGTGAAAAATTCTCTGAGATTAGTCAACCTGGAAAAATGATATTTCGATCATTGTGCTTGGGTATGCCTATGAAAAAACCTTTTAAGAGCTCAGAAATTTGAGAACACTCTTCCAAAAATCTTTGAGTAAAATGAGTAAAATGAAAGATGCACCATATTTATCTGTGGCTTTAAGAAGTCCCCAAAACTCACTAAGAACTCAATTTTAAGACATACTACAGGATAGGGATTCTGAATTCTGTTCCCTGCTACTGTTCTGATTTTAATAACAAGGGAACACACACATGGAACTACATGAAGAAATGAAGTATTGTAGGTTTTACTAAGACCTGTCAAATCCCAAAGTATAGGGTTCCCTGGTGAAGTCAGGCTGGAGAACACGGTTTGGGTCTCATGTCTTCAAGACCCTCAACGTGTAGGTCTTGAACCATCCACTGATGGCATTGGGTGGCAAAGCCCCTTCTCACCCTGTCATCTCAATAGAGGATCATCATCAGCTCCTCTGTCACCTTGGGTCTCCAGAGAAGGGGCCACAGAGGATCCTGGGGCCTGATCTGGTGGGTACGTACTACTTGGAAGCAGAGAGAAAGCCTGGCTTTCTTATCCCAGGAGCTCTATGGGGGCCATTGGACAAGAGAGTGGAGGGAACGGAACCCCCTTTTTTTGCTTGTGAGGCAAGTGGAGTTTGTCCACTGGAGGACAGATTGTCAGGAATCTCATCGATGAGATTACAGACTCTCACTCTGTAAGAATGAGAAAAGAGAGGGTGCAGTTAGAGATTAAAATGAGCTCTTTGGGAGCCATCCCAAGGGATAAACATCTTGGTAAACATGCTTTCTTCTTTGGAAATCTGAGGTCAGGGGAATGAGTCATCTTCTCCTTTGAGAAGCCATGACCAGGAATTCAGATGCCTTCAGGGGTCTGCAAGATGTTATAAATAAGTGAATGGGACCAGGTAGGAAATGAGGGACCGGGAGACACACACCGTGTTAGAACCCCACGTGGCTCATCAGTACGGCTGATGTTGACATATGGGAATATGGGTTCCATGTTGCTGGACCTTCTAAATTTTCAAGGGGAGCCAGAAATTAAGTTTTTTATATAAAAGTTTTCAATTTAGAAATTTTGGCAAGTAATTCAACTTTTAAAAAACATGCCACACAGGGGATGCTAGGATAATGTAGCGGTTGAGAGCTTGCCTTGAGGTCATGAGGTCTGGGGTTCGAATCCAATCATCAGCTGAGACAATAAAGTATCATTAAAAAAAATCTTTAGTTAGCTGGTGAAATGAGCCATGCTGCCAAGGATTAGAATAAGAAAAGTCAAAATTTTGCATGTACTGTGTATTGGTATTCCCTAGTCTTCCATCTCCCTGCCCTCCATTGGACTCAAGGTAGTCTCAACTTCTTTCTCTAGCTCTGCTACTTACTTTGACAATGTCTTCAATTTTAAGTTATGGGGTTCTGACACCCCAGCATCAACACACTGACTCTGGCTGAAGTTTGCTGTCACACTAATTAGCAAATGGAGGAACTAGGAGCTGCCATCTTTGACAGATGAGACGCTGAACCCCATTTGCAGGACAGAACTTCATCCTGTGTTGGTACAAATGCCACTGTACATTCTGCAAGGGCCAGAGACAAGTGCAATGTACAACCATGGACAGAGCCCATCTTTAGCATGTCATTGCCTTGGTGATGGCCTTGAAATGCTAAGTACAATTCAAAGGCTCCTCCTTAAGTCCACCTGACAATTTGCATCGGGCTCAGACTGTTTTCTGGGCAAAAAAGCATCAGACATTCATTAATCATTCAACAAACATTTATTGGGTTCCTGTTATTAGCCAGGGACTGTTCAAGCACTGGGCATTCGGCGTTAAAAAAAATAAATATGGTGCCTGCCCTCATGGAACTTACATTTTAGTTAGGGAGACAGGTAAACAAACACACAAATAAAAGATGGTTTGGCTGGTGGTGATGCTATAAAGAAGCTTGAACAAGGTGATGTAGTAGTGACTGAGGGAGGGTCTCCTTTGATTGGTGTGGTGGAAGGGTCCTCTAAGGGATGACACTTGAGCTGATACCTGAATCATGTACACTTTTTAAGTGTCCATATTTTTTGTTTGTTTGTTTTTCGACTACATCCTTAGTCCTAGAATTAATGGAGAAAACAAGCTTACTAAAGTAAAATGTGATTAAGGTCTAGAAATGGTATACACTAAAGTATTAACAATGATCATCTCCTAGTGGTGGGATCCATGTATTATTACTTTAAGTAAAGAAGCATTTATTGAGTGCCTGATATGACCCTGATGGTGTACTAAGTCCTGGGAATGCAATCGTGAACAAAAAAGGTGACATTATAAGATCAAAATGTGAAGAGTATTTGGAGGGAAACAAACAGTGTGCTGTGGTAAAGAATAAAAAAGGGGAGTACCTAATTTATAATGGTGGGTCAGGTCAACTTAAACTGAGACTGAGAAATGAGAAGAATTCAATCAGGTAAATCTTGGGGGTGGAGACTGCAAGAAGTATTCCAGGTAATGAGAGCAACATGTACAAAGGCCCTGGGGCGGGAAAGAATGCATTATATTTGGGGAACTGAAAGAAAATTAGTTAGGATTAAGCAAAGGGGTCAAGAGATAAAGCTGGAGAGATGTTGAGGATCTCAGTCAGACAAGCTCTGGAGTCACAGGGAGGAATTTGGATTTTTTGGTGAAGAGCAGTGAGAAACTATTGAAGGGTTTTATTATAGGTTGGAGGGTGATACGACTTAATGTACATTTTTAAAAAGATCACTCTTGGTTGTTGGTTGGAGAATGGATTGTTGGTGACAGAGTAGAAGTAGGAAGTCCTGTTAGGAAGTTGTTGCATTCATTCTGGTGAGAGATGTTGGTAATTTGGACTAGAAAATCAGAAATGATGTCTATGGTCCTGTAAGTTGATCATTGCACAACTCCAGGGGGTACCATTGACCTTTACAACAATGTAAACAACACTTCCTGGAATTAAGCAGTGGAGTGGCCCCAAGTTTGCAGCAGGAGTAGCAGCAGACAGAGATAGAAAGAAGTGGTTGGATTTAGAATGTGATGATAGGTACAACGACAGAAGAGAAAGAAGGGAGAGGACACTGAAGGGTGACTCATAGCTTTCTGAGTTGGACACCTTCAGGGATGTTGGTGTCATTTTGTTTTTCAGTTCTTTTTTTTTCCTTTTTGCTTTCTGAAGTTATTTTGTATGGTTAAATTTATTGGGGTGACATTGGTTAGTAAAGATTACATCTGTTCCAGGTGTACAATTCTACAATACCTTGTCTATGTGTTGCATTGTGTGTTCACCACCTGGACTCAGTTCTCTTTCCATCACCATATATTTGAGTCCCCTGCTTCTCCTGCCATTTTCTTAAATGGGGAAAGACTGGATATAAAACAATTTGGGAGAGGAAAAAGCAAGAGATATTTCTTAAATTTGTGAAGTGTAAGATGTTGGGGGACATTCAATGAAGGTGTCAGGTAGATCATTGGATATAAAGGCCAGACCCAGAACTTTGGAGTCATTGGGAGAAAGGTTGTATTTAAAGCCATGGAGGCAGAGAGAGAAAAGATGAGGTCTCGAGTCTGTGACCTAAGGGACGTGATAGGTGGGGTAGGAAGAAGAGGAAGAGTTGGCTAAGAAGATGGAGGAAGAGCTCTGTGAATAGGAAGAAATCAAAAGTATACAGCATCAGAGAAGGAACATAGATGATTTTTGTCCTAAGTAGTTGTTTTTAATTAAAATAATAAGTACAAACACATGCAGTTTTGTCTCTGGTGATGCAACTGCATTCACTTTATTTTATTTTATTTTTATATGTGGTGAGGGTTGAGCTGATTTTGCTCCACAAGGTGACCAGTTGCTTGGGTAAGCAGTGGTTGGCTGTGAGTGAGATGTGATTCTGGGGTTCATGGGACCTAACACTCTTAAGTTCACTCTCAAGGAAACTCAGTACAGCTGAAGTCTGCCTGTGGTAGGGCAGTGGTCTCATATGGAGCAATTTTGTCCCTTGGGGATATTTGGCAATGTCTGGAGACAATGTCTGGAGACATTGTGGTGGTGGAGGAGGCTGCTACTGGCATCTAGATGTAACAAATGAAAAGTTTGGAGTTATTTAGAAAATCTAGCCCTGGTATGGGGACTCTGAAATGCTACTTGGGACTTGGGCTCCTTCTGTGTGTTGTTCTCGAAGGATTCTTTGCATATATCTTTGCCAAAATGGACACAAGATAGCTCTTCTATGTCCAGGCATTGCATTCTTCTTCCACCAGGAGGAAAAGGAAGGACAATAATTGTTGAGTCTATTCCATTTTTATCAGGAAAAGAATAGCTTTTCCTTTTTTTTTCCTAGCCACACCCTGGAGGCTTCTGTTTACATCTCATTGGCTAGAACGAAGTCACTTGCTCATTCATCACTGAATGGGAGTCTGGGAAGGATGTTTGTCAGTCACCCTGGACAAAATATGGGTTCTTTTAGTAAAGAAGGGGTTCTGTTAGTGTAGAGGAGCATGACACACATCCATAATTACACAAGTAAAGGAAACAAGGCTCTTGTTGGGAAGGTGACTTACTTTGTCTTTTCTAGTGAATCCAAGTCAATGAGAAAGCCTCATTCTAGTCTATGACTTATCTTGAAATCTGGACACAGGGAAGCATGGAGCGTCAGTAAAATAACATCTACTTGTCACCACTTGGGCACTGGGCTTTGGTCTCTGCTGAAAGTCACATGATGGGGGCCCGTAAGTCCTCAGGAGTCAGGAGATATTGGTGCCAAGCCAAAATCAATACGCAGTGACTATGGCTGCTTTTTGTCACTGTGAGCCCAGACATTACATTTGGCCAAAGGAAAATAAACCTGAGCATCATGCTGAGCCCAGTGGAGCAGTTCCAGAGGACTGAATTTTTCTAAGGTTTAGAATGCAGCGAACCCGGTGAGAGAAATGGTTGGTACATGCTGAGCACTCAGTAAATGGTAACTGTGGTTATTATTATTTAATGGGGGACATTGACCAAGAGGGAAATCTGATGCATTGTAGGATGGAATTACATTAGGGTAACTAAGAAAGATATAAAAGATGCGTGGTTAGGAGACTGGATAAAGTATAATTAGAATTTTGAGTGCATGTGGAGAGAGTGGAAGGAAAGAACTGAAGTTGGAGAGGATTTAGGATTCTTTTTCTCACTGTGCAGGAAAACCAATGGTGCAAGGAATGGAAGGTGATGAGCAGGGGAGTAACATGATCACATTTCTGTTTTGTTGAGATCATTCTGTAGTATTGAAAATAGAAACTAGTGAGTAAGGGTGACAGCAGGGTGATGGAGGTTATATCATTAGTGCAGGTGCGAAACGATGGTAGCTTGGACCACAGAGCTTGTAGTGGAAGTAGTGAAGAGTGGTCAGATTCAAGAGTATAATATTTTGAAGGTAGAACAGACAGTAATAACTGATGTATATGGGACTTGAGAGAAAGAGAAGAGGCCCAGTTGACTCTTGAACAACTAGAATGGTGGAGTTGTCATGCACTGAGAAGGGAGGAAGAGGTTTGGGGGTCAGAGGTGGGGATCAATAGTTTTTGGCCATGTTAAATTTGAGATGCCTATTAGACACCCAAGTAGAAGAATTTGAGTCTGAAGTTCAAGATTGAAGTTAGGGCTGGGGAATCACATTTTAAAGACCTTATTGTCAAGATGGTATTTAAAGCCATGACCCTGAATGGGCTTATTGAGGAAATGAATGTAAACAGAGAAGAGATTCAAGACCTAGGTCCTGGGATAGTGAGAAGGAGCAGCCAGTGAGGGAGGGCGAAACCAGGTGTGGCATTTAAGGATCAGAGTGGAGAAGAAACCAAAGACAGGGTGATCAGTTGTGCTGGAGGATCCTGAAAGTGTGAGTGCCATGGGAACTGCGAGTTGATCTGGCACTGGTGCTGTGGGGGCATCCGGAACATTAACAGGAGCAGTTCGGTGGGAGTGCAGGAGATGATAGCCTGATTGAAGAAGAGTTCCAGTGACTTCTCCTAGGTTCTCTGGGTAAGTTTATGGCAAGAGTTGTTTACTGTGCAAAGGGGTTTGAACTTCATCATGAAGGAAATGGTGATTTAGCAGGAGGAGTGATGCAGTCAGATTTGCATTACAGAAAGACCACCCTGACTGTAATGTGATACAGGGGAGGTTGACTTGACTTGAAAACGTTGTTGAATGATGGTGTCCAGTGATAGGCTAGTGGCAATGGAGATGGAGAGAATAACTTGATTTTAAAGAACTTAAGGAAATGGAACCCATATAACTTGAGGATGGCTTGGAGGTGGGTTCAAATCCTGACTGCTAGCTAGCAGGTAGCTCTGGGGCCTTGAGCAAGTATCTTAATGTCTCCATGCTTCAGTATTTTCATCTGCAAAATGAGGCTAATAAAAGTATCTACTTCATAGGGCTGTTCTAGAATTACATGAGATAATGACTGTCAAATGTTTAGTGCAGTGCCTGGCATGCACTAGGTGTTGAGAACCATAAACAAAACCTTCCAACATTTTAGATGTAGTCAACTCCTTGCTAAGCATCCTCTTCCCGAGGACTGATGCTTTCTTCAGCGATAAGAGCTAACCTATGCCCTCTGAGGAAGGCAACATTAACAATTTCTAAGAATCCACAGGTCAGGTCTCTCATTTTTGCCAGGAAGATGACATGATTTTTACTCAATACTAGGTGTCATCTAAAGTACACATTATTATTTTATATCACTAGTGAGACACATATATCAAGAATCACTTTGGCTAAAAGGATTCACTCAGAAAGAGGTGGATATGATTGGTTGTCCCTGTGACTGACATGCAGTGACAGTTAAGTTTAATGGGACGAAAATTTTACATGCAGGTTGATTTGCATATATCATGCCTTCAATTTGCCCACACAAATTGGGCACTTAGGTACACAATTACCCAATTAGTGGGTGTCATTTCCTAATTGCGTAGGCTAATGTGATAATTGAGCCCTCAACTGGCTAAGCAATCATAATTCACTTCCTTTTTGGAATGGTGGCACTTTTGAGTTTATTGGTAGAATTAAAAGTGACTGACAGCTAAGGATTCGTTTCCTAACTGGATAATGGTGTCATTTCAGCACAGGTTGAGTATGGTGCTGTTAGATTTAGAGTTTCCACATGGCGATGGCTCATATTTTACTGGACATCATCTTGGATTCCCTTATTTTAGGATACACCTCTGGACCATCAAGGAATTTTGTCTGTAGATGATGAAGTCCTGCCTACTTCAGAATCACCTTGACCTTGGTGGGATAATAACACTTCCCCTTGGCTTGTGCTTCTCCATAAAGAAAACATGCCTGCCTCAAGGTCAGGGGTGTTTTCTTAATCATGTGCCATACCCTGTGTATCATTCCATGGTTTCTGGCATTCAGAAAGACCTACAGAGGTTTCTAGTTCTGTCCATCATAGAAGGAGCTCCTTGATGGGACCAGGATGTAATATTGAACTTGGAAGTTTGAATCTGGCCCAGATCTCAGCTTGTCAGGAAGCCACTGGAGATTCTTATGGAGTTGCTTCATGAAAAATCAACCAACCTTCTTCCATCCCGCTCTCGCTTCCTCTTTGTTTACTAACAGAAACCCAATGAAATGAGCTCAAGACTTAACAGATGCTATGCAAAGGAAGATATACAAATGACCAACAAACATAAGAAAAAATTTGGAGCATGATTAATCAGCAGGTAAAAGCAAATCAGAACCACAGTAAGATATTACTATACCCGCTAGAATGATCAACAACCCCAGATGTTCATGACAATGTGAGGAAACTGGAATTCTTTTGCATTGCTGGTGTGGAGGTAATAAGGTATATTCACTTTAACAAATGGATGTTTCTTAACAAGTTAAATGTATACCTAGCCTATGATCTCGCAATTCCATTCCCATGTTTTACCCATGAGAAATGAACACAGGTAATGCCAACAAAAAGATGTGTATAAGCATGTTCATAGAAGCTTTATTAATAATAGACCCAAACTGGGAGTAACCCACATGTCCAACAAAATATGAATAAATGAAATAAGGTAAAACTGTTCAGCAACAAAAATAAATGAATAATTGATACATACAACAACACAAAAATACTGAAGGATTCTATTTATATGATGTTCTTAAACAGGGACTACTAGCCAAATGTGAATAATCAGAACAGTAGTTGCTTCTAGGGGATGTGATGTGCTTGAAAGTGAGGGGGCATAGGGGAGCTTTATGGAGTGATAATAAATACAAGGGAGCCCCCCATTTTATTTTTAATTTAATACTGCATAACAAATTGCACTAATACGGTGACTTAAAGTAGCAAACATTCAGCCTAATGTGCAAATATAAGAGTAGGGCTCAAGTCAGAAAAAATGCAACATCAGAACAAGGTGGGGATCTTCTGGAGGGCAGACCCCTTGTAAAACAGGTTTCCACTAGGTGAGTGTTCTAGAAACTCATCTGCATCTGTGTACTGGCTGGCATTGTTCTGAAAGGCTGCGTTCAGCTTCAGTGGATTTTTTTTTCCTCCATAGGTTCTTTCAATGCATTTGCCCATTTTACAATGGGTGATTAACATGAGCAATGTAGGGCATGACAATGCACCTGCCCACACTGCTCTGAGTGTTCAGCAGTTTTTGACCAAAAATGGCATGACTCCCATGCCCCACCTTCTCTATTCACTTGATCTAACCCCAAGGGACTTCTTTTTGTTTCCCCAGATTAAAAAAGTCCTCAAAGGGAAACATTTTTGCCAATATGAAAAAGGTGAAACAAAAAATGGCAAAAGCACTAAAAGACATCAAAATTAGTGAGTTCAAAAATTGTTTTGAGCTGTGGAAAAGTGACTTGAGAGGTGTATTGCATCCAATGAAGAAGATTCTGAAGGTGACTGAAGTTTAAACATGTAAGAACAAATGTACAATTTTTTTAAAAATAAATTCTTTTTAATTGAGGAAGTTCCTCTCATATATCTGCTGGAAGTGTGGGTTGCATGGGTATGTATGCATTTGTTAAAACTAATCAAAATATTAAAACTTTTGCATTTTACTATATGCAACTTATGCCCAAATAAAAACAAAAGCACACAATAAAAATTTAATTGAGTTTATAAAAATGATACATACAAATTGTTGAAAAATCTAACACTATTGAGAAGTGGGATTTAAAAATATTTCTACATGTACTCATATACAGAAAGAGCTCTTGATTCACACAGACTTGAATTCAAATTTCAGTTCCATTCCTTATAAGCTGTATGTCTTTGGGTATTGCATTTAAGTTCTCAGAATCTTCATTTTTTATATCTACGGTGAGGGTGATAATAACTACCTTACAGGGTTTGAGGGAGGGATTAAATGAGAAAATGTAAAGTGCTTGGAATGTAGTAAGCATTCCATCATTTTTAGTACACGATTTATCCACTTATTAGTATTTATTGAGTGCTAAATATGTCAAGCACTGGAGATAAAACGGTGAGCAAAACCTAGAGTTTTGCCTTCATTTAGAATCTAGTTGGGAAGATGGAAATTAATCAAATAATCACACAAATTAACATAAAATTATTTTTGTAATAAGTCTAACTAAGGAAATCCAGTGCTGTGAAAGCTTATAATGGGAGCTGACTTCACGTGGGAAGTCAGGAAAGAATTCCCTAAAGAAGTGATGTTGAACTGAGATCTAGAGGATAATTAGGATAATAATATGGATGAAGGGTCATGCAGTTCAGCTGGGATTTTGAAAGCACTAATGAAGATGGCAGAAAACAAGGCGATGAGGACATGGTTACATATAAAGAATATGTCAGAGATGATGAAACAGCATCCTAAGAACAGAAGGGTAAAGAAGATGGTGAATCAAAAAGTTAAAAAACAAAACACGTGTTTGTTCTGAATTCCTGTGGCCTAAGTAGCATCATTATCATGCTTTCAAATTTGGCCTTGTTTCTACCAAAGTGCTTTGATTTCTGTACAAATCAAGGTAATATTTGCTGCTGTAACCAAGATTACCTGAAATTTCAGTGGCTTCAATCACTAGAAATTTATTTCTTGCTGATGGAAAGATCTTTGTAAATAGACAGCATCCTATGAAATCACTCAGGGACCCAGGCTCCTTTCATTTTATAGCTCTGCCCTCTTCTTGGGTCTCAAAGTTCTCTCTGTTTGGTTGGCTAATGGTGTAAGAGAGGGTGAAGAAGGTGCATTTATTTCTTATCCACTTCGTATTGGAGGAACTGCACATCACTTCTACTCACATTCAGTTGGTGAGCACAAGTCACATGACCACACCTATATGCCAGGGATGCTGGGATAGGTAACCATTAGATGGGCAGATACCTTTCAGCAATAATTCTGCACTCTGCAAGGAAAGAACTAATCTTTGGTGGTCAGCTAGCCATTTATACCACAATTCATGTCTTTCAGTGAGTGTCACCCTCTGTGCCCCATTTTCCATCCAATCGGAGCTCACTTCAATGTGCTTTATCCATAGGCTTGCATGCCTTGAAGAAGTTTTGCCAACTCAAACAGAAGTGCTGAGTTCTCCAGCCAGACAGGCTCACCATGGGAACATTGAGGTTCATAAATCACAACGAAGAGTGAGTTCATCATCTGAAAAATGAGGAGGAAGAGCTGCCAGGGCCCAGCTCATAAAACAGATGCTCTTTTGGTGGAGAAGAGCAAAGGAAGCAAGACTACAGAAATTAAAAACCCAGGGAGCCAGTCATTCTATCTTAAATAGAAAAGCACATCATTCCTAAAGTAATTTACTTGCTTCTTCCCAGACCTTGCTCTTTAGTGAAAAATAATCATCCCCCCCATCCCCATTTCATTATGTTTTATTTTAAGCTGGAATAATAACTGTTTTTTCTATGTTTACAAACCCAGAAAGTATGGGCATTAATTTTTTTCCCAATGCAAGACAAATAGAACAATACGACTACAT
The DNA here is from genome assembly GCA_004027555.1 of Craseonycteris thonglongyai. NCBI lineage: Eukaryota > Metazoa > Chordata > Mammalia > Chiroptera > Craseonycteridae > Craseonycteris > Craseonycteris thonglongyai. Next base: position 2,690 of record PVKE010009349.1, on the reverse strand, counting down.
TAACAACCACAGGTATGATCTGTTTCATGATGCATATCGCTTTGCCATCCTAATTATTAAATTCAACTCAGGATAAATAAGCCTCATTTAAGGTGTAGCCATTTATTCTTGATAGCCATTTATTTTTGATGCCGCCAGGATGGCATGAAATATTAAATGACAAGGGTTAATTCTGTTCTCAGTGAAGAGCTCCTAATTTCTCCTAAGATGGCACAATAGGTCAGTGTGTCAGCCTTGAAATTATGGCCTCTGCTGGCCTTCCCCAGGAAGGTTTTGTACCATGGCTGTGTTGATGAATCTAGATCTCACAATGCAAAAACAAAGATGATTCCTGCTGCCACCAGGAGGAATGGGGGTGGGGGACATGGTTGTTCCCAGGCTGTGAGCAATGTCTTTGAAAATTTCCCTCAAGTATTAATACATTATAATTTTCTGCTGGCTCCCTTGTGGGTGGTAAATGGGGATTTCTGGGGTCTCTATACTTTGGACATTGGTCTGTCTTGCTTACTTCTTTCTGTTTCTTACCCAGAGATTGTTTGTGTAAAGTGAAAGGATTATTGCCTTAAATTATAATGATGCTTTATTAATATGTTAAATGATCACATTCAAGCTACATTCAATTAATGCAGTGCATTATTCAATGCATTAGTAATGAAAGGAAGCACTTTATTTAAAGATCTGCTTATAAATCAGCTGAACCTGGGGAAAAAGAGCCATTGTTTATTTATGAGGTCTGGGAAAGAAATTATAGAGAGCAAACCTTACATATCCTCGTATTCTGAAAACATTATGAAACATTGATTATATGTTTGCTATTAAGCTTATGCGCCTATTGCCTGCATGTCTGTGATATATTATTAATCTTTCTTAAGAATCAAACCTCTAAAATCTGCTTTAGATACAAGAGTAGAAGCCTAAGAACTAGGCAGTAAAGTTTTCTTGGGCAGACACTGAGTGTGCTTTCTCTTGCTGTGTTGGAAGTTACACAGGAAGAGTCTTCAAAATATGCAGTCCTCGTGGGAGTGCTTTGCAGCTGCCCAGAGCCCACTAAAGGTCTGCTTCCCAGTAAATGCAAATTAATTGGCATTCACTGAGTGTCTAGTCTTAGAACCAATGATGGGACCACAGTGCTGTTGGAACCCATAAAATAAAAGGCATTATGGCTAGGCATTCTGGGAAACTCTTTCTCATACCAGGGACAGACAAGATTTCTGGAGTGAAATACTTACATAAAATTACAGCAAAGAGGAAACAAGGTACCATTTCATTGTGTGGCCAAGAGTTTGCCAAGAGATGGTATTTTAAAATATGCTGGTAAAGTGGACTAAAATATGTGGCCTATATTAGAGCCTCCTGGGTTTCCTCCATTAACTTCTAAACCCCCAAATCTTATTATAGCAATCAAGGGAAATGATGAGCATGCCCTAGGACGTGTATAAAGCTAAAAGAAAAGAAGAAATGAGACACAAGATAAGAGCCAGACAAGAGTCAACAAGAGTCTGAGTTAAGTAGAAGTGATAATTGAGAGGCTGAAAGTTCAAGATCAAGGTGTCAGCAGATCCTGTGTCTGTTGAGAGCCTGCTTCCTGAGTCTTAGACAGCATTCTCCCAGTGTCCTCACAAGGTGGAGAAAGTTCTGGGCTCTTCATCTTCTTATAAGGTCACAGAGCTCATTGTGGGGGCTCCACCCACATGACCTCATCTAAACCTAATCACCTTCCAATGCCCTCACCTTCTAATGCCATCCCATTGGGAATTAGGCTTCACCATATAAATTTGGGAGGGTACACATATGTTCAGTCCATTGTAGATGGCTTCTTTGCCCTGTGTTTGTCTTCTCTTTCATTGAACTGTCTAAGAATAAGTACAAAGTCCGATCTTGTATGCAATGAACACATTTGACATGTAGACTTGTCACCTTTTAGGTAGGAGCTTTCACATTGGATAGTTCTTAGTCAATTGCAAGATGGAGCGATTAGGTTGCGGCTGAAGTGGCCACAGCAAAAGCAGAATTTCCCTAGTTTTGGTGGCCAGAAGCTCTTGGGAAAAGAGAAAAACAGCATTGTGTTAACCTGAGGTGCTCGGTGTGATTATCCTTGTGAAACATTCACAAGATATGTAATGAAAGGAGTTTTGCAGATACTATCAGATTCCCCAGGAAGAGGGAGAGAAAATCATTCTAGCACAGAGATTTTAATTTATTTCCATGTAAGGGGAGATGATATAGGTTCACTTTGTGATTATTTTTCCCCCTGACCTCCTCTAGGGCAGTGCTCAGAATACAAATCAGGAAATCTGAACCATTCCTATTTTTTATGTAATCCTAGGGGAAGATGTTATAGTGACTGGCCATAAATGCTCTGAAAATTGAATGATAAACTAGAAAGATGTTATAAACATGGTTGTCCTTTGGATATCCACTGGGTTCTGAGCTTAACTTTTGAAGTTGGCATGACAGGTTGACAAGTCTGTGAGATGGCTCCCTTTAGTTGTGTTCTTCAACAATAACAGTTATAATACTAACTCATCCAGGAATTGGGGTTATGTTATCTTTTTTGTGGTAAGGGCAAGGCCATGGTCTCCGTCTTTTTCTATATAACAGATATCCTCGTTGGCTCCTGTTGTAACCCAAGGGGTTTAGGATGGGGAGAAACAGTTCATTTCAATCTTTTCTAACTTACTTGGGCTTTG
>PVKE010009348.1:11192-45218 GCA_004027555.1 Craseonycteris thonglongyai | reverse complement strand
AAAAAAAAAAAAAAAAAAAAAAAAAAAAAAAAAAAAAAAAAAAAAAAAAAAAAAAAAAAAAAAAGAGTCAAAACAACGTTGCTAACCTTTTTTTTTAATTTCAGAGGGATTGTTCATTATGAATTTGTACCAACTGGACAGACAGTCAACCAAGTTGACTACCGGTATTTGGAAGTCCTGAAAAGGCTGCGTGAAAAAGTCAGGCAAAAATAACTTGAACTTTTCACCAGCAACTCATGGCTCTTACATCACAACAATGCACCAGCTCACACAGCACTGTCTATATAGGAGTTTTTAGCCAGTAAACAAATAACTGTATTGGAACACCCTCCCCCACTCACCTGATCTGGCCCCCAATGACTTATTTCTTTACCTGAAGATGAAGGAAATATTGAAAGGAAGACATTTTGATGACATTCAGGACATCAAGGGTAATATGACAACAGCTCTGATGCCATTCCAGATAAAGTTCTCAAATTGCCTTGAAGGGTGGACTGGGCGCTGGCGTTGGTGCATAGCTTCCCAAGGGGGTACTTTGAAGGTGACTGTAGTGATATTCAGAAACGAGGTAGGTAGCACTTTTCCTAGGATGAGTTCACGAACTTAATTGTCAGACCTCGTACAATTCTACAAATTACCATCTATGTGTTGCATTGTGTGCTCACCATCCAGAGTCAGTTCTCCTTCTATTTGACAAAATATATTTCTTATTAAACCCAGGGACGTTATTTGGAAATAGGGCCTTTGCAGATCTAGTTAAGGTAAGGATGGAAATGAGATCATACTGGATTGAAGGTGCCCTAAATCCAGAGAAAGTGACTTCCTAAGACACAGGAAAGGACAGAGAGACAGGGAACGAGGCTGTGTGGAGACAAAGGCAGAGACTGGAGTGAGGCAGCCACAAGCCATGAACGCTGAGGACTGCCAGCCACCACCAGAAGCTGGAAGAAAGGGAGAGTAGGGCACACGTTCTCTTTCAGGGCCTCCAGTGGCTCTGAAACCTCACTAACACCTTGATTTTGGACGTCTGGCCTCCTGAATTATGAGAGAATAAATTGTTGTTTTAAGCCACCCAGCCTGTGGCAATTTGTTATGGCAGCCCTAGGAGACTAATATTACTGCTGTTTCGTTACTTTTGTAAAAGCTAGCTATTTTTCTTTTTTTTACTTAAATGTTCTATTACTTCAAGCACTGATCACTGCAAGATATTGGCTTTGCTGTCCTGGACAGGCTTTTTCATTGCATGGTGACAAACACAGCCTCCTGGCTGAGGGTGCTGTCCGTGTACGCCCCCTTCTGGTTGTTTCCTTAAAATCGGGCCTTCAACCAGTGCGGTCCCAGTTCCCTAGTGGCCAGCAGTCCCTGTAGTGGGTGAGTTCTGCCTGGAGCTCTCACGCAGCTCTGCTTCTCCCTCAAGCAGAGCTATCACCCATCCATGACCTCCGAATCTTTTGATGGCAGCTGACAGTGATTAGGATATGCACCACCTCCCCCCAGTATCTCACTTTGGCAAAGGGATTATTTTGAGCTGAAGGCAATCAGAATCAGCAGATGCAGGAAGAGCTCTCTGCCCTTCTGTTTTCTGCCTAAAGTCAGGGAATAAATTTCCCTTTAGAACGCTGACATAAACTTCCCTTTGTGAAGGTGTCTCCACCTTCTGTACTAGGAAGAGGAGAGTGATTCTTTTTTTAAAGATTTATTTTTATTGTTTTTGACAGAGACAGAGACAGAGAGAAGGGGGAGGGCCCTGAACAGTTTCCATAGTTGCACATCATTGTTTTTTCCACATGGTTTCATTCCACAGGTGGGTGCGGGGCTGCACAGGGCAGGAACTGGGCTGGGGTGTCACCCCAGTGAGAACTGAACTGGGGGCACTCCTCAGTTCAGCATATGGGTCCTCACGGGCCGGGGCTGGGATTCGATCCTCGGTCCCTGGGGCTGCAAAGTGAGCACTTAACCCACTGAGTCATCCTGGCTTCCCCAGGAGAGTGATTCTTATCACTGGAAATGGGGAGTCTGCATTGACAGACCTTACTAAAATCATCCTCACATCCCTTTAGTTTTCCCCATATATTTCTTAGTCATTTCCCTACTACTTATAGTCCCTTGAAGCCCAACCCCTTTTCTTTGATAAAATAGTATATAAACACCTGAGTGGAATGGCTTCTTAGAATTTTGCTTTTCTGTGACTTTTCTGTGACTATTTAAAAAATTGAGTGCCTTTCCTTCTGTTAATCTATCATTTGTTAGTTTAATTCACAGGCCTCAGTCACTGAACCTAAGAGGGTAGAAGAAAAATTTTGCTCCCTGACATAGCAGTGGGTCGGTCACGTTTCACAGATACCTCAGAGAAGTAGCAATTAGAGGCTGTGGATTGCAGGGAAGGAGCAGCAATTCCTTGAAGCCCTGAGGACAAGTCTGAAATGGAGCCTGGGTCTAGGACCTTTGTGACTCAGGAAGGGTGCTGCCCAGGGCATTTGCACGGCATCCCTGGCCCTCAGAGCCTCTTTCCTTGCCCTTCCTTTAGGCTTCCAGATGGATCAGGCCAGGGACCGAGGAGACATGAGACCAGGGCCTAAGTCAAATGCCCCTCTGCCTCTCCATTCCCTGATGCCCCCAGCCCTGTGTCTTCTGGGCCATGGGTCCCCTACCATGGTTGTACCTACCATGATTGGTACCAGTCCGTGGCCTGCTAGGTACCTGGCCACCCAGCAGGAGGTGAACAATGGGTGAGCCATCGAACCTTCATCTTTATTTACAGCCGCTCCCCGTCACTTGCATCGCCGCCTGAGCTCCGCCTCCTGTCAGATCAGCTGTGGCATTAGGTTCTCATAGGAGTGAACCCTATTGTGAACTGAGCGTGTGTATCCCTCCATTCCCCAGTCGGTGGAAAAATTGTCTTCCACGAAACCAGTCCCTGGTGCCAAAAAGGTTGGGGACCAACCTGGGCTACTTATACTCACTCCAGCCTGAAGGTGTGGGCTATGGAGGCCTAGGGTCCAGCCTCCAGGCATTCCCCACAGATTTTGCCTCTGGGTCCAGAGGTGTAGGGGGCTTGGGCAGTGGGACTCATTCCTTGGCAGGCAGATGCTGCAGCTTCCTTGACTCTGGAGAGAGTCGCATGGGTCCATCCTCTTCTGAACAGCCCCAGCACAGAGGCAGGGGGACCTTGGCCAGAGATCAGCCTTGCCTTGAGCAGATGGCTGGTCTGGAAGTCTGTCTGCGTTGTGATTGGTCAAGGTGCCTGGTTAGGAAGTTAAAAGCCTCTTTAGTTTCTTACTGAACTAGTCACTTCCTAGATGCCATTATCACAGGAGGAGCTCTGCTTGCTTGCCCTGCCATTCGAAGCCTGTCAGCCTTCTCTTAAGCTCAAGCTCTAAAGAAAGCTTAAGTTGGGGAAGCCGGGATGGCTCAGCAGGTTAAGTGCTTGCTTTGCAATCCTGGGGACCGAGGATCGAATCCCAGCCCTGGCCCAGGTGGACCCATATGCTGAACTGGGGTGTGCTTCCCATGCGGGAGGCTCCCAGTTCGGTTCTCACCCCCTGGTTGGGCCCCTGGCTCGAGGGGGTGTGCCTTCCATGCGGGAGGCCCCAGCCCAGCTCCTGCCCTGCATGGCCCCTGCCCACCTGTGTGGAATGAAACCATGTGGAAAACTGATGAAGTTCAACTATGGAGACTGCTCTGGGCCCTCCCCCTTCTCTCTGTCTCTCTCTGTCTGTCAAAAACAATAAAATAAATCTTTTTTTTTTTTAAAGATTTATTTTTAGTTTTTTTGACGAGAGAGAGAGAGAGAGAGAGAGAGAGAGAGAGAGAGAGAGAGAGAGAGAGAGAGAGAGAGAGAGAGAGAGAGAGAGAGAATGGGGAGGCCCCAGAGCAGTCTCCATAGTTGACAGCATTAGTTTTCTATATAATTTCACTCCACCGGTGGGCACAGGGCTGTGCAGGGCAGGAACTAGGCCAGGGGCCTCTGGCATAGGCCCCGGTAAGAACTGAGCTGGGGGCACACCCCAGTTCAGCATATGGGTCCGCATGGGCCAGTCCGGGATTCGATTCTCAGGTTCTGGGGCTGCAAAGCGAGCGCTTAACCTGCTGAGTCATCCTAACTTTCCCAAAATAAATATTTAAAAAAAAATAAAAAAAAAAAGGAAAGCTTAAGTTCAAGATCTAGAGAAAGACCCCGTAAACATTCTGCTTTGATGCTATGGTGACAATGGCGATGGTAAATAATAGGTTACTATGGGCCAGGAACTGTTCTGAAAGCAGCAGTTCTTGAAGGGGTCCAGAGACCTGAAGGCTGTTGAGATCCGTCTACTCAGGGGTCCATAAGGCAAACTATTTTTATAATAACATTAATATGTCCTTGCCTTTATCATTTTGATTTTCTCATCTGTGGAAGGTGGAGTTTCCAAGGGATATTGGATATTGCAACAAGTCAAATGCAGAAGCAGATATGAGAATCTAGCCATCTTCTGTGAAGCTAATATTAATGAGATGCAAAAATGTAAAACAGGGAATGCTGCCATAGCTCATCAGGTTGAGTGCTTGCCTTGCAACTACGAGGTCTGGGCATCTAATCCCGGCCCTGGCCCGTGCAAACCCACATGCTGAACGAGGGTGCAACTGGTAACTGCCAAATGGGGGCAAAGGTTCTTGCTTCCCATGTGAGAGACCCTCGGTTTGGTTCCCACCCCGTGTGGCCCCATATCCACCTTGTGAATGAAACTATGTCACAACTAATGATGTACAACTACAGAGACTGCTCTGGGCCCTCCCCCTTCTCTTTCTCTCTCTCTGTCAAACAATAAAATCTTAAAAAAAAAAAAAAAGTAAAACAATTCTTTCCATGAAATTTTCATGAAAAGAAAATTTCCACTTTTCATGAAATTTTTTTGTTTTGGAAAATATGGTTATTTTGTATTAAAAATATTATAATTACTAGGTTTATTATTGTTGATTATAATTTAAAAATTAATAAAAAATAAACAAGAAAGAAAAAATAAAAACTAATACAAAGTTTAAAAAATTCTTAGTTTGGGGAATGCCAGGATAGCTCAGCGGTTGAGCACTTGTCTCACAATTGCAAGGTCCGGGGTTCGATTCACGGCCCTGGCTCATGCAAACTTGTATGCTGAACTGCAGCACAACTGCTAACCACCGGGACGGCTCAGTGGCAAAGGTTCTCACCTATGTGGGAGGCTCCTGATTTGGTTCCCGCCCCACATGGCCCCACATCCACCTGTGTGGAATGAAACCATATCACAACCATGTACAACTATGGAGACTACTCTGGGCTCTCCTTCCCTTCTCTCTCTCTCTCCCTCCCTCTCTTTTTCTCTCTCACTTTCTCTCAAAAACAATAAAATATATATCTTATAAAAAATTCTAAGTTTTAATTTCTAAATGGTAAATATTGGTAGACATAACCCATATAAATAGACACACTTTGGGGTTCTCAATAATTTTTTTAAGAATGTAAAAGTGTGGGTGCTGAGAAAAATTTGGGGGAATACTGATATAGGACAAGGACCTAATCCTGCCCAATGGCTGTATATAAATATTTTTCTTTTTTTAAGATTTATTTTATTGTTTTGACAGAGAGAGAGAGTGAGAAGGGGGAGGGCCCAGAGCAGTCTCCATAGTTGTGCATCATCAGTCTTTGACATGGTTTTGTTCCACACAGGTGGGCGGGGGCCGAGCGGAGCGTAACTGGGTTGGGGGCTTCCCGCACAAGAAGCACACTCCAGTTCAGCACATGGGTCTGCACAGGACTGGGCAGGGATTTGATCCTCGGTCCCCAGGGTTGCAAAGCAAGTGCTCAACCCACTGAGCCATCTTGGCTTCCCCTATAAATAAAGTTTTATTGGAACACAGCCATACTCAATGATTTACATATAATCTGTGGCTGCTTTCCTGGTACAACAGCAGAGTTGAAGAGCTGTGACCGAGACTGTCTGGTCCCCAAAGCTGAAAATGCTTACTCTCTTATCCTTTAAGAAAAAGTTTGGGGAAGCTGGGATGACTCAGTGGGTTGAGCGCTTGCCTTGCAGTCCTGTGGTCCAAGGATCATATTCCGGCCCCAGCCCGTGTGAACCCATATGATGAACTGGGATGTGCTTCCCATGTGGGAGGCCCCCCACTTGGTTCCCGCCCTGCATGGCCCCACGCCCACCTGTGTGGAATGAAACTATGTCCACAACTAATGACATACAACTGTGGAGACTGCTCTGGGCCCTCCCCCTTTTCTCTCTGTTTCTCTCTCTGCCAGAAACAATAAAATCAATCTTAAAAAAAAAAAAAAAAAAAAAGTTTGCTGATGCCTGATGGAGAATAATGCATTTAATCTTCATAAACAGTCCTATTATTTCCATATTACAGATGGGAAAACAGAGGCACAGATAGGTTACGTCACTTTTTAAAAAGATTTATTTCATTGTTTTTGCCAGAAACAGAGAGACAAGAGACAGAGAGAAGGAGGAGGGCCAGAGCAGTCTCCACAGTTGTATGTCATCTGTTTTCCACATAGTTTCGTTCCACACAGTTGGGTAGGGGCTGCGCAGGGTAGGAGCTGGGCTGGAGGCCTCCTGCATGGGAAGCACACCCCACTTCAGCATATGGGTCCACAAGGGCCAGGGCCGGGATTTGATCCTCGGTCCCAGGGCTGCAAAGCAAGCACTTAACCCATTGAGCCATTCTGGCTTCCCCATAAGTCACTTTGTTAAGATCACACAGCCAGTGAGACTGGAGATGAGTTAGGAGGGGTTCCAAGGGAGTTGGAGCTATACCCTGCAGGGCCCAATGACTGCCCCCAAAATTGGGGTGTGGTAGATGTTTCTGGTTAATCTTCCCCTGCCTGGTCTCTGATCCCCTCTTCCTCTGGTAATAGCACCTGGATATTCTCCAAGGACTATTTCCCTTCTCCTTTTTTGAAAGATTTATTTTTATTGTTTTTGACGAGAGAGAGAGAGAGAGAGAGAGAGAGAGAGAGAGAGAGAGAGAGAGATACAGAGAGATACAGACAGAGATAGATACAGAGACAGAGATAGAGAGAAGGGGGAGGGCCCAGAACAGTCTCCATAGTTGCACATCATTGGTTTTTCCACATAGTTTCATTCCACAAGTAGGCGCTGGGCTGCACAGGGCAGGAACTGGGCTGGGGTCTCACCCCGGTTGGAAAGGAACTGGGGGCACTCCCCAGTTCAGCATATGGGTCCGCACAAGCCGGGGCCGGGATTTGATCCTTGGTCCCTGGGGCTGCAAAGTGAGTGCCTAACCCACTGAGCCATCCCGGCTTCCCCATTTTTCCCTTCTCCTTGTCTGAAAATTATGTGGGATTCTCTGAAGGTCTTTTTAGGGAAGACCAGGAGCTGCCCTTTCAGACCAAAGCTTTTCACCCTAACTGGAATAAGGAATATACCGGTAACTGGCCTTTTATGCTCAGGCCCCTCACCTCTGAACCTTACTGACTAGTTTTGTGGCTATTGACCATATTTACAGAAGCATTCACAGAATAGGCAGGAAGGTGAGGTCCTGGGGGTGGGGGGCAGGATTGGGGGCCTCTACCACCTTCATTTTCAGGGCTAGCTTTTGGAAGGTTAGAGTGGAAGTGTGCAGCATGTGCACTGTGTGGGGCTGACGGTCGAGGGAGGACAGGCTGTCAGTCCCTTAATGAGCGCCACCCCCACCTGTACCTCTGATAGGCTGCTTTCACCTTGAGCTGGCTGTGACCATGCCCTGACACCCATGGGCTGCTCTGGTGTTTGACCTCTAGGATTCCCTGTTGGCTGTAGATAACTTAAGGAAATCACAAGGAAGTCTGTGCAACACGTCAGAGCTCTGGATAGAGCCCCTCTGAGGCCGCTTCTTGGAGACAGGTGGGGTGAGGGTGCGGGAGACCTGAGACTTGGGGATACCAGTGGGGGGAGACTCTCTAGGCACAGGGCCCCTTAGCTGGGTTTTCCAGGTGCCTCCTACAGGGTGTTTTGTGATAGTTTTGCAAACGTTTGGCGCCTCACAGATGCTCTCTGGGGCCTGATCATCCAGGCTGGAACCTCGCTGGCAAAAGTAGCAACACGCAGACCTGGAGACCGGAGGGTAGAGGTACGGAGTAACAGTGGGGTGCGCTGCTCTGCCTCCCAGCCAGGGCAGCTGGCAAGGACCTGGTTTGCATCTTTGGCCTTGGCTTTCCTGGGCCTGCTTAAGGAGCCAGGATCCCTGGAGCTTTGGCCACCAAGCTCTTTGTGGGGCGGAGCTTGTCTGCCTTGTTCTCCACGGGATACACCCAGACATTGCAAAGGGCACATGGCTGGCAAGCTCCAGCTTTCTCATTCTTAGCCACTTTCAAAGTGCCTCCTTCCATGATCCTCCCCCAAAAACTCCCACGCAGGGAACACTCAGGGGGATAAAGACCACTCCAGTCCATAAGCCCTTTGATTCAACTTTTTATTTCTTTTTCTTTTGAATGTCATGCAATAATTCACAGTCCCAAGCCCACAGTTTTCAAACAAGGTAGGAAAAAAGGCAAAAAGAAGCAAAGGAAATCAGTGGTGGTGTTCTTTTTTGTTTTCTTTTGTTATTTCAAGCAGGACCAAATGTCAGAAAAAAATGCTTCTTTTCTCAATCATTTTTTGTCCTTTTTAAAATTGTTTATTTTTTTAAATCGATTTCTGCAGGCAGTAATAGTAGGGTTTGGTGTAACCGGCAAGCACTCCTGTGTGTGTCTGAGAACGTGTGTGGGGGGTACGAGCGTGTCTGGTAGAGGTCTGTGTGGAACACTGCATTTCCGCTTCTCCGCCACACACGGGCCACCAGCTCGCGTTTACCAGGGGAAGGAAAGATTCAATTAAGATGATAAAACTCATCAATAGAAGCGATTTTTTTTTCTCCCCAGTTTTCATTAAAAAAAATTTTTTTTTTCTTTTTTTTTTTTAAATTTCCATTTTCCCCAAGGTTCTCCAAAAATGGCTGAGTGGATTCGAATCCCTTGGCTGTGTAGTTTGTCTGTCCCCGAGGGCCCCCGTCGTGGGGGGAGAGGGGTCGGGGCTGGACAGGGGACACCCTAGCGTGTCCTGGCCCCGCGGGGGAGTCGGCAGGCCCTCTCCCGGGCCTCCCCCGTGTGCTGGGCGGGGCTCCTCCCCGCGGGGCGTGGCTCCTCCCCGTGGGCGTGGCGCCCCCCGCGGGGCGTGTGCGTGGGGTGCGTGGGGGGCCGGGCGGGCGCGGGGGCCGCCTCGCCCGGGCTTAGCACCAGTCGTCGTCGTCTGTCTCGCTGTAGGCGTCGTGCAGGCCTTTCCGCGAGCCCGGCCCGCGGGGCCTGGCCAGTCCGTGGGCCGGGTAGTAGCCGTTGGGGAGTCGCCGGCCGTGCCGGGAAGGCGACGCGCAGGCCGGGCCCGCGGCCCGGGGAGTCCTGGGCGAACACGAGTGCCGCGCGGAGGGCGGCGCGTCGTAGGGCCCGTCGTCGCCGCCGCCGCCGGGGCCATCGGCCTCGTCATAGTCGGAACCCCGGTAGTAACCGTGGTGCCGGGGCCCCGGGGGCCCCTCGGACGCGTGCACAGCAGACGCTGGCCACCGCGCCCCGCCGTGGCGACAGGCCCGGGGGGACTCGCTCCGGGCTGGGCCCCGCCGCTCCAGGGCGGGCGAGTGGCTGCTGCCGTGTCCCCCGGGCGGCCGCTCTCCTGCCAGAGGCTCGGCCGCGGGGCCTGGGTATCTCCGCGGGCCGCTGGGGGCCACCCGGCCGGGTCGCACCACCGGCGGCGGCTGCTGCTGCTGCTGCTGCGGGGGCCCCGCGCCGCCGGCCTTGCGGATCACGGGGGAATAGGACACGTGTGGCCGGGGGGTGGAAGGGGTCTGGGGGAGCTGGCGGCGGCCCCGCCGCGGAGTGCTGGTACCAGATGTTGAGGGGGCTGGGCTTCCACTTACGGAACTACTGCCCTACACGAAAATTGAAACAAAGGAAATCAAAAAAAAAGATACAACAAAATCAACCAGGAGGAGACAGGAGGAGACAGGGGGTGGGGGTGGGGGCAAAGGAAAACCAGAGGAGAGGAGAGGGTCCAGGGTGGGTGGGGGGAGGAGGAGGAAGAGGGGGACACAGGACATTTGAATGGAAAAAAAGGAAAAAAAGCAACAGCCACAAGGGGAGGAAGGGGGGAGGGAAAGGCAGGATGGGGAGGAGGGAGAGGGGGAGGGGAAGGAGGGGACAGAGGAGGAGGAGGAGGAAGGTGGAGGACGGAGAGAGACAAGGAGGGCAGGGAAGTAAAAAACCAACACAACAAAGTGAAAAGAGAAATGAGAAATGGAGTTTTGTAAGTTTCGGGGTTAAAATAGCAGAAGTTCCAAAAATTACTCACAGGCGTCCAGAGGACAGAAATCATAATAGAAACAAAAACGGAAGCCGGGTTAAAGGAAAGCAAAAGGCAGCGGCGGCCAGCAAGGCATGAGCCATAAGGACCAGGCTGGCCTGAACTCAAACGTGATCCACAACCAAAGAGGAAGCAGCTGCAGGCAGGGAGGCGGCGGCAGGCGGGCAGGGGGCTGGGGGGCAGAGTGAGGGGCCAGGGTGGCGGAGGGCAATGGCCACCCAAACCCCAGGTTCCCCTTGGCTTGGGAAGGAGCCCAATGGTGGGCAGGGTTAGAGGTCACAGCGGGGTGTGAAGACCCTGCCCAGAATGGCTGTGGGGTATGGGCTACCCCTACCTCTTTGTCCCCTCTGTCTGGGGTCAACTCCTGCCACACCCACCTGCCGGTGTGCCATGTGCTCTCGGCCCTCGCTAGGGGAGCGGGACCAGCGCTGGTCCCGGGCGCGGGCGCGGTGGTCGGGCCGCTCCTGGGCATAGCGCTCCTTGTCCGGGGGCGGGGGGTGGTGGTGGTGGTGGTGGTGATGGTGCTGCCGGTGCTTACGGTCCTTGGGCCGGCCCCGATCCTGGTCCCGCTCCTTTGATGCCAGGTCCCCAGACTGGGTGGTCATGCTCAGGTCTGTCCCCAAGCCTGGGCCGGGCAGGGGTCAGACAGACAGATGGCTGTGAGGGAGGGGTGGGGCAGGACATGCACATGGGAGGCCACCAAGGGGGTTTGTGGACCCTAAGAGGGGCGCCTTCCCCTGGACCTAGGAGGGCCTGGTGGGTGCTGGGGATCTGGTCCCCAGGCCCCAATGGCCTAGCTGGGTCCCCTAGGTCCCAGCCAGGCCTCCCCTTCTTCGCTCTCTGTGTCTACCCCCGTGCCTTCTCTTCCCCTCTGCCCTCCCATCTCCTAGCAGATCCCCACTCTGGGCCCTGGGCCCTGCGGGGCAGCCCACCTGTGTCCACATCCGTGTAGCGGCCCAGGGAGCGCTCAGAGGCGCGGTGGCTGCGGTCCCGGCGCCGCTGGTGCCGCTGGTTCTCCTCAGGTGGCACCCTCTCCAGGGAGTAATCATCCAGGCGCCGAGCCTTGGGGCCCAGCACGGAGGCTGAGCGCTTCATGGGGCTGCTGTCTGAGATGGTCTGGGGAGGATAGGTGGGCAGGCGGGGGTCAGTGGCTGGCACCAAGCGGTCCCGGTCCGTCCCTCCCCATTGGCCATCAGTGATGGTGCGCTGAGGGGAGGGCACCTTGGCTCCTGATCAACCAGCGCCCCAGGACACCAGGACACCTCTGTCCCCTCCCAGGCCCATCCTGGGTTCTGGCCAGGAGGCTCCGTTTGACCCACCCTTGCTACTTCTTAGCCAGGGACACAAAGACAGGAAGAAGAGAAGAGTTTTCCCGTCCGGTGGCAACCTGGCAGCTGGGCACTGGGCAGCACGCCCTGCCCTCACCCCTGCTCGCCCTCCCAGGGGCTGAGAGCCCGACTCCCGTGGCCGTCAGGCCTCTAGCTGAGGGCCAGCAGCCCAGCACACCAGCTCGCTGCCCTCCTTGGCCAGCGGGGCCCGGATTTCCTGCCTCCACACCGGGCTGCCCGGACACAAAGCTCTGGGGCACCTGCCTCCTCATCCTTGGCCTGCAGCTTGGGGAGCCTACGTGTGCTGCACCCACCCCCAGGTCAAGCCCTGGCAAGAGGGAGCCTGTGGTTCTCTGCAGATGCGAGAGAAGAGGAGGACAGGGTGGACAGGCCCTAGGACCTGGCCCAGCTGAGTGGCGGGCAGCACTGCCCGAGGCAGGAGTTGTAAGGGACACAGGCTGTAGGACCAGAGGGTCCGGGGTGGGCAGGGGAATGAGTGGGCCAGGTGTGGGGACTGGGTCAGGATTCTTGGAATGATGGAACTCCTGACTTGGGAGCTCTGAAGAGAAGGGGGGTTGGGCAGGCCCCCCCCCCCCAGGGCACATATGGGGCACATAGAGAACAGAACACACAAGGAAGGGGCTCCACAGGGGAAGGGTGTGGTCTGCAAAGAAAGGTGGGGTTTGGGGACGGCATAGATGACAGGACTCCCCCGAGGGGGGGTGGGCGGGAAGAGGGGGCCGGAGCCCAGCTGGGTGCCAGGCTGGCTGGCAGTACATACACTGAGGTTATTCCCACGTGGCCGGCCCCTTCTCCTCTGTCACAGCCCCACAGGATGGTGCACACAGAAAAAAACAGAAAGAAGAAAATAAATATGAAAGCCAAGAGGGGGAGTGAGAGGTGGTAAATGGACCTGAGGAGTGAAAGGGAGAATGGAGGGAGGGAAAGAGAGATTAAAGTCCCTGGTGAGCTAACCATGGGCATAAGGACAAGAGACACCACAGAGAGAGACGGCAGAGGCACGAGACAGACGGGATGACATGGCCACAGGTCCTTGGCCCCGGGCTCTGCCTCATGCAATGCCCCCAGCCCTGCCTCTGGCTGACACTCAAAGCTTGGGGGTGGTAGTGGCCATCAGCTGGGTTTGTCCCAACTCTCTCCTGGGGACCAGCAGCTAGGTCCTGGGGCAGGGAGGGAGGCTGGCAGGATAGGGCTGGGCAGCCACATGCAGGCTGGGCACCCCCCACCCAAGGTCCCAGCAGCCACAGGCCAGGGCCCTGGGTAACCCTGGCCCAGCCAGGCACAGCGCAGCCTTCACCCCTCCATGCAGACGCTGTGGCACAGGCAGCCACCGCAGTCAGACATGCTGCCTGGCTCTCGGGCCGTGAGGACAGCCAGCCATGCTTCCGGCTTCTATCCCCGTGGGCGAGGGGCACTGGAACCCTCATGGTCCCCGACCCCCAGAGGGCCCTGCAGCTGGGCAAAGCAGCCACACAGACACAAGTCAGGCACACACCCCTGCCCCTCCCCGGTGGCCCCCACAGAGACCAGACAGGACAAAGGCCAGCTGTCCCAGGCCCTCCCCAGACTCTGCCACCGGAGAGCAGACTCATGTGCATGTGTAGGAAAACAATGTGCATGTGTGCATGCCTGTGCAAGTCTGTGTGTGTGCTTGCATTCTGGATGGACGTTTCACAAATCACCTCCCACACCCCACATGTGTCTTCCATATTCTGCCTCAGCACCCCCCAACGTGGCGGAGGCAAACCACATGGCGGTGGCTGCGGCACCCTGCCCCAGGGGTTCCTGGGTTCCAGGCGTGGCCAGGAGCGGCCTGTGTGCTGCTGCTGAGAGCACAGGAGACCCCACACAGGCCTGGGTCCTGGAGGAAGGAGAAGCCCGGGCTTGGGGAGGCAGGGCGTCTGTGGCCCCAGTTCACTGGCAGAGGGGTGGGTGAAAGCGCTCACCTGGTTCTCCGCAGGGAGGCGGGGCATGGAGGTGGCCCGTGCCTGGCCTTCCATAGGGAGGTAGTGCTCACTGTCCGAGTAGCCATCTCGGCCCATCTCTCGCATCTCCACAGACTGAGGGGCAGATGGTGAGGCTGAGTGAGCCCTGGGGCTGGCTGGCCCCTTGGATGCCAGGGGTGGCATGGTGTGTGTGTGCAGTTACAGGTAGGGGGCCTTGCCCCCGCCCTCCAGTACTGCCCGGGCCCCTGAGCCTTTGAGGCAGTGGGGGGACAGAGGCACCTGAGAGTTGGGCTGGCTGTTAACCATGTTGTCAGGGGGTCCCCGCTCTGGGCTCCATGTCCCCGTCTTCTGGAACATCTCCTGGGCTCGCTGGGTCACCCAGGAAGGGCTTTCTTTGATTCCGCTTTCGTGAGTCATCCTGTATGTGGGACACAGGCCAGCATGGCAGTGGGCACTCTGGGGCCTTCTGCATCGGAACTGCTGACCCCTGCCCCTCCATCCCTGCCTCCTGGACAGAGTGACACTTACAAGCCTCCTCCTGGGTCCAGCTGGGTGGAGGGGAGGGTGTTCTGGCTGGGCCCCCCTTCTTGTGTTGGTGATGGGGGTTCCATGCGCTGGAACATGAGAGGTGTCCGGTTCTGGGGAGGCAGAGAGCAATGTGTGCACTGGGTGGAGGGGGACTGGGGACAGGTGAGGGAGGATGTGCAACGGATGCTAAGCCCATCCATGGCTCCAAATCCCAGAAATCATTCTTGACAACCCCCAACACACACACACGTCAGTCAGATCCATCAGCCAGCCCACTGGCCTCTTCCTTTAAAATCCAGTCAGAGCTGGATCACTTCTGACACCTCCATGACCCCCATCCATGTCTCGCTTCATCATCTCCCACCTGGACCAGTGCAGTCACCTTCTCTTAGGTCTCTCAGCTCCAGCCCTTACCCCTCATGGCCACCAGAGGGTGCATGTGAACATCTGCGTGAGGTCACTTCCCTCCTCCTCAGAAGAGCCTTGAATTCTGAGTCAAAGTCAAATTTCTCCCCAAGGCTCCCAAGGCTCTGCATAATTGGCCTCTCTGCACCCCTGTCTCCTCCCACTGTCCCTCTTGCTCGCTCTGTTCTGCCATATGATCTCACTGTTCCCCAAACTCAAATTCATGGCCCTGCCTCAGGGCCTTTGTACTGGCTGTTCCCTCTGCCCAGAATGCTCTGCTCCCAGGTATCTGCTTGTATCCCTCTCTCCTTCCTTCACGTCTTTGCTCAGATGTCACCTCCTCAGGGACACCTCCTTGACTGCTCATTTCAGGTTGCTTCCCTTTCCCACAGGCACCCTTTCCCATGGTGCTGTGTCCTGCCATGCTACATCCAGTCATTTGTTGGCACTTCTCCAACCGGAATTCTGGTCTGTTTTGCTCGTAGCTGCACCCTCAGGGTTGAGAACAGTGCCCAGCACACAGTGGGTGCCCAATAAGAGCTGGTGGAGCAGATGCATTAATCCAGGCTGTTTCTCCTTGGCACACCATTACTTTTCAATGATCTGTCATGGGGCCTGCCCACACCTGTTGTGACTGGTCCTCACGGTGACAAGCAAGCCCCTGTCTCCCAGGCTGGGTGACCCCAGATGAAAGACAGCAGAGGGGAGGGCCTCAGGGCCCGGGCCGTACCTGCTCCTCGCGCATGGCCTGCAGCTTCTTGGCCTTGCTCTGCCGGTAGTACTCCATGATCATCATAGCTGCGTAGATCTTCCCCACCGTCAGGTCTGTGGCTGGAGGCACGGACAGAGCTCACCGTGGGCAGGGGCCCCTGCAGGCACCAGCCCCCCGACCCTGGGCCTCCTCTTCCCCTCCCCCTCTGTCCCGGCCGAGCCGGGCCCTTACACTTGTGCGGGGTGACCAGCAGGTCCAGCGTCTTCTGGGACAGGTTAGGCCAGATGGCCATCATCTCTTTGCGCAGCTCGGCGTCCATCTGCTGTTTGTCGGCCCCGCCTGCAATGTGGGCACAGAGAAGCCCTGACTGCCTGCCTGCCTGGGTGCCTGCTGGCCTCTGGGGTGGCTGCCAAC
Organism: Craseonycteris thonglongyai; assembly: GCA_004027555.1. NCBI lineage: Eukaryota > Metazoa > Chordata > Mammalia > Chiroptera > Craseonycteridae > Craseonycteris > Craseonycteris thonglongyai. The sequence goes on along the minus strand of PVKE010009348.1, from coordinate 29,509 downwards.
CCAGCAGCTCCTGCGCTGGAGTCCTGGTTCCCACGGGTCCCAGTGCCCACAGAGCAGGAATGACCATGGGGCACTGGTCCTTGGCAGGGACAGAGCTGTGGAGTGGCTGTGTGGGGGACAGTACAGCATCGAGAGCAGCTGGATGGCCCAGGTCAAGACTGACTCCCACTTACTAACTGCTCGATCTGGGGGTCAGTCTTCCTCTCTGTGCCTGGTCCCTCCAGCTTGCGTGCGTGGGAGCACGGCCCATCCTGGCCCCTGTGGTGGCTGTGGTCATGTGAGGTGTGAGTAGAGCAAGGTGTCACTTTGGGCCTTTAATGGCCACTGAAGGACCCTCCTGGGTTCTTTCATTCGGTCACGATGGCTGTGACATTAGGGACAGCGGCTGCTCTTTCAGGCCTGGCGCCTAAGTGACTGATGCACAGAGCCCCCTGTCAACCTACGGAGAGCACATTAATGGGAGTGGGAAGTGTAGCTTTGCTGGCTTGAGACCATGTGGCTGTTTGTCACAGCAGCACATTCTTGTCGATCCTGACATATCAGCCTGGCCTCTGCTCCTACGTGTTTTCATGGCCCCCAACCCTGGGCTCATGGGCGTTGTTCCGAACACTTACCAGCAGGTATGGGAAGGACATTGATCAGAGCTGGAACAAGGGGCCAAACATGAACTGTGTAGTTACTGGATTGTTGGGGGGAGGTCCAGGAGATCTGGGGGAGGGCAGGGGCTGGATCCTAGCCACTAGAGAAGTATTTCAGTGTTTCAACAACCACCCACCGGAGCACACAGGTTGAACAGCTGCCCGGCCCAGGCAGCCCTGACGTCCTGCTTGGCTCCCCCTCCCCATAAGCCTTTCCTTGCCCAGACTTTCCCACTCCTCCTTTTCCTGGGTTCAGCCTGGGGCTGCATCTGGGGGCCACAGCCCAGACTTTCCTTCTCAGCAGAGATGGGTCAAAGCAGACATCTGCCAGGTACTGCATGGAGCTTTCACTCATCTTTGCCCATGTGACTCTGGAGACAAAGGTCTTTATTTTGGGGAAATTCCTTAGAAGGGCTTTTTTGCAGGTAAAGCTCAGATCCTGCTCTGGAGGATACTGAGGTGATGGGGAGCTGAACTGCCCAGACCAGTGCAGTCGCCTCCGCCCAGGTCTCCCTGTCCTGCCTACAGCCAGCCGCCAGAGGGCGCCTGTGGTCACGAGTCAGTCAAGAGGCCTCGGCTCAGAGCCCTCCTCAGAAACCCACCTCATCCAGGGTGATTGCCTAAGCCCACAGGGTCCTGCACAATCTGCCCTCGTCTCCTCTACCTCCCCTGTCGCTCACTGTTCCAGACACAATGACCTCCTCACTGTTCCTCAAACATGCCAGGCACAGTCCTGCCTCAAGGCTTTTGCACAGGCTATTTCCTCTGCCAGGATCATTCTTTCTACAAATATCTACGTGGTGCCTTCCTTCCTCAGGTCCCTATTCAAACCTTTTATCAAAGAGGCCTTCTAACCAATCCCGCCACCCCCACCTACTGCGCCTCTCCTGCTTTCGCTTCTGCATACTTATCGCCTCACGCTGTTGTTTCCTACCGCAGCCACTAGAGGGCATGCGACATGGGTCTTTCTTTTTACCACTGATGGTTGTAACAGGCTGGCCTCAGGTTGTGAGGTCAAAACTATTCTGGGAGACCCTCTGGAAAACCCCCTGTGTATCTGGGCTCTCAAGACCCTCAACGCCAACCTATGGCAGTTTTTCTTTCCTCATGGGAAGCAGCTGGAATTAATATTAATAACTATGTCTGCCGTCCACTAAGCAAGGTGGCTCCTTCTCAGACACAAGGGAAGGGAAAGAAGAAGATAGGACACTTCTGTTAAAAGTCACTCTTTCCTTACAGCACAGATGTTTCCTGTTTCTAGTGGAGGAAAAGAAGGCATCTGCTGTTATGGGATGAATTGTGTCCACACAAAATTCATGTTGAAGCCCCAAGCCCCACTGGGACTGTATTTGGAGGTGGGACCTTTAAAAAGGTAACTGAAGTTACCAAGGTTATAAGGGGGTCCTTAATCCAATAGGACTGGTGTCCTGCAAGAGAGACACACACATGAGGGGTGTGCCCCCGGGGAGGAAAGGCCGTGTGAGGACATGGCAAGGAGGGGGCTGGCCATCTGCAAGCTGAGGAGCAAGGCCTCAGGAGAAGCCAACCTGGCCAGTGCCTTGACCTTGGACTTCCAGATTCCCGTTTTAGCCACCCAATCTGGCATTCTGTTATCGCCTCCTGAGCTAAGACACCTGCTCTCGGTGTTGGAATTAGGTGAGGGAGTCAGAGCTGGGTTCCTCAGTCTCAATTGGCACTGGTGACACATGGGGCCGGATCACTGACTGGGGGCCATTCTGTGTATAGTAGGGTATTGAGCAGCACCCACTGGAAACCAGTAGCACCCTTTACTCTTCAAGTCCTGACAATCAAGCCTGTCCCCAGACATTGTCAAGTGTCCCCTAGGGGGAAAAGATGGCCCTGATTGAGAGCCACCACCTGGGGCTCTTGCTGCTTCAGTTCACTGGAACTCCTTGCATCCAGGACTATCATCCACATGTAAAAAAATAAGAGGGGGAAGCCGGGATGGCTCAGAGGGTTAAGCGCTTGCTTTGCAGGCCCAGAGACTGAGGATCGAATCCCGGCTCCAGCCCATGCGGACCCATATGCTGATCTGGGGTGTAGCCCCCGGTTCAGTTCTTGCCGGGGCCTATGCAGGAGGCTCCCGGCCCAGTTCCTGCCCTGAGCAGCCCCGCACCCACCTGTGGAGTGGAACTATATGGAAAAACTAATGCTGTCAACTATGGAGACTGTTCTGGGCCCTCCCCCTTCTCTCTGTCACTCCCTGTCTCTTTGTCAAAAAGAAAAAAATAAGAGGGGGAAGCCGGGATGGCTCAGAGGGTTAAGCGCTCGCTTTGCAGCCCTGGGGACCGAGAATCGAATCCTGGCCCCAACCTGTGTGGACCCATATGCTGAACTGGGGTGAGCTTCCCATGTGGGAGGCCCCCCAGCCCAGCTACTGCCCTGCACAGCCCCCGACCACCTGTGTAGAAGAAAACCATGTTGGAAAAAATGATGACATACAAATATGGAGACTGCTCTGGGCCTGCCCCCTTCTCTCTGTCTCTGTCAAAAACAATAAAATAAATCTTTTTTTGTTTTTAAAGATTTATTTTATTTTTTGACAGAGCCAGAGAGAGAGAGAGAGAGAAGGGGGAGGGCCCAGAGCAGTCGCTATAGTTGTACGTCATCAGTTTTTGACATGGTTTCGTTCCACACAGGTGGGCAGGGGCCGTGCAGGGTGGGGACTGGGCTGGGGCCTCCTGCATGGGAGGCATGGCCCCTCGAGCCAGGATCTGAACTGGGGGCCGAGAACTGAACTGGGGGCCTCCCACATGGGAAAGCACACCTCAGTTCAGCATATGGGTCCACACAGGCCAGGGCCAGGATTCGATCCTCGGTCCCTGGGGCTTCAAAGTAAGTGTTTAACCCACTGAGCCATCCTGGCTTCCCCAAAATGAATTTTTAAAAAGAAAAAGGAAAATCCTTAGATTTCCAGGTGGCTCTCCACTGGGGTCATGGGGTTTGCTCAAGGCTGAACCCCAGGTTTATTCCTCCTCCAGTTATAGAACTGGCAACACCAGGGCTCCCAGGAATAGGAGGTCCCCCTGTACAAGGGCAACATCCACCCTCGAACCTGTGGCGTCCTGGAGTTTATTGTCCATTGGCCGTCCCCTCTCTCCCATCTCATTCTGCTGGCCTTCTGGTGAAGTCTGTCACAGGATCTGTCCTGCTCACTCTGGGATACTTAGCAGCATCCGGGCCTCTACATGCCAGATGCCACTAGCTCCAGCCCCCTCCAACTTGTGACAATCAAAATTATCTCCAGGTATGGACCAATGTCCCGAGGGGAAGAACAGTCTCTGGTTGAGAACCGCTGACTCAGGGTTTAACCCCTGATCTCTCTCCCCAAACCTCAACCCTCTACCTCTTTTTACATAGTATTTCTCACCTTGGAATGCGTTAGCTACCTGACTTACTGTCTTAACTGTTTGTCGCCTATCACCCTGCAGCCCCACAAGGGCCGGTGGCTTCGTCTGGTCTTTCACTGCTGTGTCCCAAGTGCTGAGGACAGGCCTGGACACACAGCAGGCCCTCGGTGAATGTCTCATTTGATGAGCTGTGGCCAACACGGCCACCAGTCTCAGGTAGACAACGCGCCAGAACGCCCATCCTCGGTGCAGGTGTTCCGGGCCATCGCGGACCCCGTCTTCAGACCATGCCTGAGCTCTTGGGGGACTCAAGGGGGAGCCGGTGCCCTTTGGCTGGTCAGCCATGTGGAGTCCTGAACGAGCCTGGGCTGGCCCTGAGAGGGGCCGGCCTGGACTTAAGCTTTCCTAAGACCATGGCAAAAAGCATTCCTGTGTTCTGAAGCTGAAATCCCCTTGCAGCCAGTGGCGTGCTGGGGCCAAGGCCCACGCAGGCACGGGGAGGGCCAGGCAGGCGTGGGGACGTCTGTACTAGTTCAGGCCCTCCCCAGCGCTTCCGGAGAAGACCCCAGCCCGTGTCCCTGAAGTTCAGTCTGCCTTGTTCCTGACACCCCCACGGCTTCAGCTGGGCGGAGTCCTGAACTCCATCTGCCGGCCCCCCGTTTCCAGCTCTGCTGGAGGAAGCTCCCAGTCCTCCGACGTCCTTCTCTCTGCTGCTCATGTCCTCTCAGATTTGCTGTCCCGTCAGCTGCCAAGTCACGTCTAGTGGGCCGTCAGGTCCCTGGAACTCACTCCAGGCGAGGGACCCTGACCCTGCACTAGAGATGGCCTAGTCACAGTGACGAGTGGTCGCCAGCCACCCTCTGCTCTCCTCTTCCCTGGCTGCTGGGCTGCCTGCCACGCACTTTCCCTCCTGGAGATGCCCTTCAGGAGCCCACACTGACCAGGGCCCTGTCCACCTTCCGGGCCGCACCGTGTCAGTCCCCTCTGACCCTGCAGTGGCCCTGGGCTTGGTCTTTCGGGGTCTCTCAGTTCACATCCATCCCCTTGGAGAGCTCGTTCGGTCTCTTGGCTTAAACACCTGTCAGCATGGGAATACTTCCTGACTTTTCATCTCCAGCTCAACCTGAAGACCCTGCATCTCACCCCCTTGAGAGCCTTCTCGGGGAGACCCCCTTTACTGGAAGTGTACACTGGAGAGCCCCCAGCCGGCTTCCTCTGTGTCTCCATGTGCCACAGCCAATGCCCACCTCCTGCCCTGCCTTCGCCCTGAACCTGCCCCTCTTGCCTCTTCTCTGTCTCAGGCAACAGCCCCAGCCCAAGGCAAGGGTGGTCTTGACTCCTAGTCACAGCCACTGCATGACCTACATTGAATCCATTGGCCATCTCACTAGCTCGGCTCCCAGGAAACATCTGGAATCTGAATAGTCAGCTAGAGTCCTCTCCGGTGGAGCCACCGCTATGTTCACCTGGATTAGGTCGGTGGCCGCCACTATGGCTTCTTTTCCATCCATTCCCCCCCACTATGGCCAGAGGGGCCCGGTGAAATGTGAGTAGGGTCAGTTGCCTCTTTTCTGGATGCTGGGCTGCATCCCCCTCACACAGAGGCAAGTCAGTTCAACACAGCCCCAGGCGACCGCCTACCCCAGGACCTTTGCACCTGCCGCTCTCTCTACTTGTACTTTCCCCCCAGATTTCCATGTGACTCATCACCTCACCTCCTTCAGAACATCCTAGGGGAAGCTCCCTAACTGGAAGTATAAGCTGCCATGTCCCCCATGTTTAGAGTGGCGGCTGGCACACAGGGGGCATGCACTACATGTCTCCCGGTGAGTGAGTGAAGACCAGGATGGGGCTGTGGCTCCCTCATTTCAGGCAGGGAGAGGGATACTTAGCTCCCCACCGATGCCTCCTCTGAGGCCCCGCCTCCACCCAGCCCTACCCCGCCGCTCTGGCCCCTGCCCCCCTACCCTTCGCTATCTTGATGTCCAGGGCTGTGCGGATCAGAGCCATGAGGGTGGAATTGAAGTGGACAGTGTTGTCATCGGCGACAGGCAGATCCATGCGCAGGAGCCTCTGCAGAAAACCAAAGGCGAGGCCGTCATTCCCAAGTACCCCTTCCTGTCCCGGTGAGCCAGGCCCGCCCGACCCAGGGAGCCCCAGGAAGAACTCTGAAGGCAGCAGCCACGGTGCCCCCACCCTCAGGTTTCCTGCCCAGTGCTCTGTTTCCCCACCTCCCTTGGTGGCCCAGAGGGAGGGTACTGGGGGCTCTCTTATGCCAGGAGCCCCTGCCCCTTCCTCTCCCACCTGCTGGACCCTAGCGCTGGCATTTCCAGGGTGGGCCCAGATCCTCGCCTTGCCCCAGAGTTCTCCTGGAGGGCTCCGTTCCATTCCGACCCCAACGAAGAAGAGCACAAGCCAGCTCACAGCAGACATGCAGCAGCCCGGCAGAGGGGCCGTGGCCACAGCCGCCTGGGGCCGCCGGCTCCCTGCCCCCACCCCCGCTTGGCGCAGCCCAGCCCAGACGGGCACAGACCACATCATTTCCGAGAAGCAGCAGGCAGGGCCCCCCCGCTGACGGGGCAGGCCCCTTGAAGACATGCAGAGCAAGGCCAGCCGCGACACACAGAGAGGCAGACGGGTGCGTGCAGACGGAATCTCGAGACTCATTCATAGCTCCGTGGGAAGTGTATCTCAGGGCAAGTCTGCATCGTGGCTCTGAGTGATGGTGGGGGATGGGGAGGGGGGGTCCCGTGGCCCAGGAAGAAAAGGCTCATTTCCCAGGCAGGGGCTCTGGCCCCCGTGCTTGGGGACCGTGGGAGAGGAGGCAGGGGTGGTTTGTACCAGCTCAGGCCGAGGTGGCAGAGATGGGGGTTTAGGGTGAGTTTGGGGTTTGCCTGGCAGTTCAACATGTCAGCAGGAAACAGAGTTGGAGATGGGGAGAGGGATGGCAAACCCGGAGTGGAACATGGGAATGGGTTAGGGCCGAGTGGGGAGGAAAGCAGTAGGTAAGGAAACACACAGATGGGGCCACTGTGCACAGCTGTGCAGGATGTGCACTGCACAAAGGGATCCCCATGTTAGAAATCATGGATTTCTGTATTTAAATGACAACTTCCCAGTTGCCAGCAGAAAAGCGTCTGGTTGTCACCCCATCGCTGGGTTAGTTTTCCAACAGGTAAAGTGTTCTGTGGAAAGGGTGCTCTTTTCAAATTTGCACAAAGGTGCCTTATGGATCCATGCTGTTCTGCACAGAGGCCAGGAAGGGAAGGGCTCTTCCGCTCTCCTGTGTGTGTCCATGCGCATGTGCACACATGCACATGGACACACACACACTCACTGAGGCAAGCAGAGACCAAGAGGAGGGACAAGGGGACAAACAAGAGAGAAGGGACAGGCGCAGGAGCTGAGATGCTGGCAGGGCCGCTTCCCTGGGGAGGAGGTGTGTGCAGGTAGAGGAGGAAAAGTGAGGTAGTGGGGGGCAGCGACACGAAGCGGAAGGACTGGCGTTGACAGACGGGGAGGGAGGACTCCTGCAGACAGCGTGGGCCCAGGTGGATGGGAGAATGGGATGACGGGGTAATCGTTTTTTGGGGTGGGGGACTTTAAGGGTCATCCCGGAACTTCTTGTGGATGGATGAGTTGGAGAAAACAGAGCATCCGTCTTCGGGTGCCAAGGGAGATTCCTGGACAGGGGTCTGGAGGGGTGGCCTGGCCCAGCCGCCGGGCGGCAGGGCCCTGGGTCCTTCAGCCAGCATGCACCACCTCCCCGGTCGGCCATGTGCCTGCCCACCCCAGGCTCCCGCCAAGGCAGCGTGCATGGCCTGCATCAGGGTGCCACGGTCCAGGGGTCCAGCTGCGGCCTGCCTGCCCACTCTGGAACAATGGAGAGGCATGTTGGGGTGTCTGGGAGGGGAAGATGGGTGGCATAGGGACAGGGGCTGGGGCAGCAACTCCAGAGGGGAGTGGGGAGTGGGGAGGAGAGGCTGTGGGTATTCCTTGGGAGGTCTTGGATCCCCAAGGCCCTAGGTCAGAGATCAGCTTCAGGCGTGCATGGGGGTGGGGGCAGCTGGACCAGGGGGTTGAAGATACAAAAGGTGGGGCCAGGGCCTTGCCGTTTTAGGGGCCAAAGCCCCCCCGCCAAAAGGCACCTGTCCGGGCCTGGGTGTGGCGACTGCTCTGGGTGGGCAGAAAGGAGGCATGGTGGCGACTCCCCCCCGAAGCGTGTTTGTGTCCAATTTGGTTTCCAGGGGACCAGGTGCAAAGGACCCTGGGGGCTCCCCTCCCCCTCCCCCTGCCATGTCGGCCATAATGGAGTCTCAAAACACCAAGACACACTCATCAGAAAGGACGGACACAGTGTGCTGCTTAGAGTCCAGGGATGGTCATGATCCATTTACTTGAGGAGGAAAGGAAAAAGAAAAACAAGAAGAAAAAAAAAGAGGAATGCTGGAAAAAGACTTGGCTGGTTGATCCTGGCCAGCACTGAAAAATCCCCAGTGCCCGGACGTCGGTGGTCAGCAAAGGTAATCTACCTTGTAGGCCACTCTGGCCGGACACTTCTTCCCCAGACCCAGGGGCGGAGACATGTGTCTCAGCATCTGATACATGTCCGGGTAAGGCATGCGGCCCCTGGCAGCACCGAAAACAAAAACGGGAGTGGGGACGAAGAACCAAAAAGGAAGGGTGGGTGGAGGGAGGGGAGGAAACGGAAGAAAAAAACAAAAACAAAAACGGAAACGAAAACCACACGAGCCGAAAAAATAGAGGGAGAAAGATGCAGAGAATGATAAAATAGGCATTTCAAATAAATGGAAAAGAGGAGAAAAAAAATGGAAGAAAAGGTCATTAAAAAAAAGATTATTTCACTGCTCACGAGCAGGGAGAGAGAGAGAGAAAAGAGAAAAGTCAGATTCAGTTTTGACTCTGAGCTATGGTTCTGGTGGAATGAGGAGAGAAATGGGGGGACTCTCATTTTGGAGGGCCTGGAGCCATGCTTTGGTTTTAAAAATGGGGTCAAGTTCTCTGGTTTGGCTGAGGCTGGTCTCTGAGGGGCCTAGATGGGGTGGGGGGGGGCCGGCGGTGGGAGAAGGACTGGGGGCTTCAGAAGGCCAAGGTCGGGAGGAAAGAGAGTGGAGGTAATGGGAGGGGCAAAGCAGTTACGACTCCCCCCCCGGATGTGTCTGATTTGGGGTGCCGTTGAGACCCTGGGATGGGCAGCTTCAGCTAAGAGCAAGCAGAATGGCTGAAGGGAACGGAGAGGTATGTCCCATGCTTCAAGTCTACGTGACTGCATTCTGTTGGCTAAAAGAATCTTCTAGTTTAATGCAAGAGAGAGAGATGGCTTTGTTTTTTTTTGGATATATATATATATATATATGAAATATATATATTGAAGAACCCCAAGCCACACTCATTCCATGGATGCTAGCAGGTTTTAGTGGAAATCAAACCTTGCAAGCAACCCTATGAGGACATTTCTTGCCTAAGCCGAGAGGGGGAGATATTACACGCAATAAACTGTACATATCCTTATAATGAATGCGACCGCTGAAAGGAGAAGAGAGGGGATTAGTGGAGGCACAGGGGTCAAACTGCCTTCACGCTGGCTCCCTGGCTTGAAGGGTTTGGGGAGACTTGGGATGAGTCAAACCCCTGAGAGGTTCCCAGACACGTGCAGACCCCCGGGGCAGAGGGTTTTGGCTGGAGCGTGCCAGGAGCTCTGGGCTGGGCGGCACATCCCCTAGGGCTCTCTCTGCAGCTCCCTCCTCCATAATCTACACGGGCTACACTGGGGTGGGGCTTGTGGCATTGAGAACAGGGGGACAGCATCCAACTGCTGTGACCTAAAATCAAAAGAGGAAGAGTTAGGAACTAGCTGAGTCAAGTCCCGGCCCCGTGGCTCACCCCAGCCTCTCGTTCTCATGGAGGAATCATGTGGGGCTGTAGGAATGGCCGGATCGACTCCTCCCTGCCTTCCTCGTGAGGCCCCTGCCCCAGCACTCAGGCCGTGCAGGGTGTCCAAGCCCAGCCTGAACTAGAGTCCTCAGTCAGTGACGAACGGGCTCTGAGCACCATGATGGCACCTCTGAGTGTCTGGCAAGCACTTGGTGCTGACCAGGTGTTCAGTTCACACACTGGGTGGAGCCAACCCGCTGAGGCCACCGCCTGTCAGTTGGGAGGGGTACTCTGGAGCCTACAGAGATGGGACAGCTCACTCTTTTCACAGGCCTCTGAGGCTCTGCGACCTCTCCCCTGGCCTCTGTGACCCCCAGCTCCAGGCTCCTAGGATCTCAGCTGGGAAACACCACTCTGGTCTTGCAGCCAGTCCCGTCTTCTAGGGGAGCTAGTCTAGCCCTTCTCGCCACACGCCCTGGAGAAGTGAGGCTGGCAGGCCTCTGGCTTCCTCCCTGGGGCCTGCCAAACTTGTCACCTTCTGGAGGCTTCATGCTAAGGGGCAGGGGAGACTCATCAGAGGCGAACTCCTCATAGTTGACTCCCTCCTTCACCTCCCAGAAAACCTGAGGCTTGTGCGGGGTGGTCCTCAGAGCATTGAACCCAGGGTGTGAGAGGGTGCTGATTCTCATCTTGTTCCTCTAGACTGAGCCCCCTGAGATGCCTGTCAGCTTCCCAGGGACCCGACACCCCAAGATCTGGAGCCTGGCTTAGTCTAGTGCCGAGAAAGGTGGGCGGTATGGCTGGAGGATTCGGGGTGACTCCTTACCAGGCTGCAGGGTCATACTCGGCCCAGACACGCACATACTCATCCAGGTGGTGGGGCCCCAGGATGGAGGAGTCTCGAGTGAGGTACTCAAAGTTGTCCATGATGACGGCGACAAAGAGGTTCAGCATCTATGGGGACCCCAGGGACCAAGAGGGAGTGGGGTGAGCGAGACCCACCCAAACACATATACACAGAGGCCCAGAGGGAGAGAGGGAGGGAAAGGAGACAAGCAGAGAGAGAGAGGGTGGGGGGTGGGGGAAGGGAAAACACACACTCATGCCAAGGAGCCCGGACAGAGAGAGATGGAGAAGTGAAGACGAGGGAGAGAGACAGGCCATGTGAAATAAAGGTTAATACCCAGTATACCACTGTGACCCCAAATCCCCCCATGACCCCCGCCAAGGCCAAAGTGAAGGCTCCATGTGGGCAAGAACCTTGTTCCCAGCCCGGAATAAAGGCAGCACTCAGCGAACATTGCTTGGCTGGCTGGCTGAACTCTCTTGCCCTCACCTGCACCTGGCAGCTCCTTTTCCTGTGTCCTTCTAGCCTCTCGCACACAGGGAGCCTGCCTTGCTTTTCCCTCTAGGCCTTTGCAAATGTCGCCCCTTTAGTGAACATCAGGATTTGTCTCCCTTTGGGTTACAGCACCTGGGGAAATCCCTCCTTTAGAGTCAGGGGCTGTAGTTGGGTGTGGCTGACCCTCATTTCCGGGCTCCATAAATGCTGATCGTATGACCCAGGCTTGTGATTGGTTAGAGAGGGGCACAGCACCCCAGGTGGCAATGACAGCCTTCCCTGGGATGTTCCCTGGAGCTCTGTTGGCAGCTATCTTGCCTCTACAAGGAGAGAGAATGAGAGTAAAGCCAGTGTGGAGGAGAATAGCAAAGAGGATGGGGCCGCTTGCCTGGATCCAGCCTCAGGTCGACTTTGCAGTTGTACAAGTTTGTGAACAGCATGTTTGGCTTATGTCTCTGTTAAGTTTCTGTTACTTGTAACCAATCTGCTGAATATGTGGTCTAATTCCTGCTCACTATTCTTAAGGGCCACTCTTTGAAATCTTCCTTCTCTTAGTCTGAATCTCCCCCAGCAAAGCACACAAAGCTATTGTGTGTTGACCTGTCTGTCCACCATCCCTTCAAACCAAGAGAACCCTGTTCTCTCCACCCCCAGTGCCCAGCATCTGGCCTAGCACAGAGTCGGTATTTTTTTTTTTTTTTTTTATCTTTTCACATTTATAGAGAGAAATTATCTTTTTGTCTTCAGTACATATTTATTTCTATTTTACTTTTTGACAGATAGAGAGAGAGACAGAGACAGAGACAGAGACAGTTAGAGAACCGAACTGCGGGAACTCCCCAGTTCAGCACGTGGGTCCTGCCTGGGCCGGAGCCGGGATTCGATCCTCGGTCCTCATGGCCTCAAAGCGAGCGCTCAACCCGCTGAGCCGTCCCGGCTTTCCCCCAGAGTCGGTATTAAACCAGGAGTGTCCACTCTTTTGGCTTTCCTGGGACACATTGGAAGAAAAACTGTCTTGGGCCACACATAAAATACACTAACACTAACGATAGATGATGAGCTAAAAAAAAGAAAATATCATAAAAAACCTCACAGTGTATTAGCTAAGTTTATGAATTTGTGTGGGGCCGCCTTCAAAGCCATAGTGGGTCAACCGCGGGCCGTGGGTTGGACAAGCTTATATGAAACAAATGTTTACACATAAACCTAACAGATGATTAATAAATGACCTGTAATTCGACACGGCCCTCATTTTAGTGACTCTATTTTAATTCATTATTTCAGGATGTTGATTAAGCACCTGCTGTGTGCCAGTCACTGTCCTAGGTGCTGGTTAAAAAGCAGTGAACAAAACAGAAATTCTTGCCCTGGGGGGCTGATGGTCTGGCGTCTGCTTTACAAACTAATACTTCCAATGGTAGTAATCAAATCTATCTCTCCTGGTCTAGGGATCACTGGAAAACAGCTCATAATTTAGCAAGAATTCCAATCCACCTTATTTGAAAAACTGAACAAGACCTGGATGGATCCCGAGACCCCTCCCTTTTAGCCTGGTGAGGGTGAGAGATCCGTGACTCCCCAGTTGGCAGGGACAACGACCACATCCAGCAGCAAATAGATACAGAAGAAGAGACCTTCAACCCCTCAACTTCCCATGATTTAAGGGGATCACATGTCTAAAGAGGAAGGCTAAGGAGGCAGCTGGAACAGGGGGATCTCAGGACCCCTCCCAAAGAGTCTGCATTGCCAGGGTGAGTACCACCTATTCTCGGGGGACCCTGCCCCAGATTAAGCAACCACAGGAGGAGACAGAAGGGAAAGATAGCTAAAGTGATGCGATGAAGCCCCTGTCAATCAGGACTGCCAATCAGAAGACCCCGCAACCAAAAGGGTGCTTCCTTTTCCCAAGAAAAGGGAATCAACACTGCTCAGCCCTGTCACCGGCCTTCTGAGCCACCTCTTCTTGCGAGGCCGCTTCCACGTCTGGGAAGAGCACTTTCTCTACTTTCCTTTCAATACGCTTCTCTTTCACCTCGTACTTGGATGTCTCCCTCAATTCTTTACTCACGACGCAGCCCCGAGGAGGATCCCATTCCTGGTAACACTGTCCCATGTCACAGCAGCCAAGGAAACTAGTGCTCTGTGCAGTTTTCCAGGGAGAGTAGACAGCTAGGTGCCAGCATTCCCTTGGGGGTGCCAGGGGCGGCCAGGGCGGTTAGTCACACCCTCTTTTCCTTTTCATACCCCAGCCCTGCTATTCCTGCAATCAGTAATCTGTCTGTCTGTCTGTCTGCTTGCCTGCCTGCCTATCTATCTATCTATCTATCTATCATCCATCCATCTGTCTATCAGCTATCTCTATATTTTTTGTCTATCGATCTTTTTCTTTTCTTTCCTGGTGCTTGCTTTCACTCGTTTGCAGTGTTTCTTTTTTTAAAAAAAGATTTATTTTATTATTTTTGACAGAGACAGACAGAGAGTGAGAGACCCAGAAGGGGAAGGGCCCAGAGCAGTCTCCATAGTCGTCCGTCATCAGTTTTTTTTTTCTTTCTTTTTTTTGTTTTTTTGAACTGAACTGGGGGCCTCACTGCATTCGGGAAGCACACCCCAGTTCAGCATGTGGGTCCGCCTGGGCTGGAGCCGGGATTCGATCCTCGGACCTCAGGGCTTCAAAGCGAGCGCTTAACCCGCTCGGCCATCCCGGCTTTCCCTGTCATCAGTTTTTGACAGTTCCATTCCACACATGTGGGTGGGGGGTGCGCAGGGCAGGGACTGGGCTGGGGGCCTGCCCCATGAAAGGCACGTGCCCACGAGCTGGGGGCTGAACCTGTGGCCTCCCGCATGGGAAGCGCACCCCAGTTCAGCACGTGGGTCGGTACGGGCCGGGGCTAGGATTTGATCCTCAGTACCTGGGGCTGCAAAGCGAGCACTTAACCCGCTGAGCCATCCGGCTTCCCCTCTTTTTCAGTGTTTCTTATCCTTGGGTCCTATGAGATTCTTCCTTTGGGCAAATTGATCTTTCACTAGAGAAAACCCATTTGACCCCCAGCCCGTAGACTATTTATGTGGCTGACTTTTTCCTGCTTCCTGATTGTACAGCGGAAGTCCCCCAGCTCTCAGACAGTGGGTGGGAGCGAGGCTCTCACAGGTCAGCTGACCACTACACCATTTTAAACGGGACAGGAAACAACCACACTGTCCTGTTTCAAATGGTACGTCTGGTAAGCCTACTGACACCTTGAATTCAGCCCCGTGAGACTAGGCTGACCAGTACCATTGTTTTCTGTCCTGTTTCAAATGGTACGTCTGGTCAGCCTAACTAAATGGTCCTGGGACCAACTCTCAGCCCCACTAGGTTTTCCCTCAGAATACCCAGTGGGTCGCAAGTGGGGAGGTGCTGCCCCTCTCCCGCAGGGGCCATCTGGCAATGTATGGAGGCATTTTTGGTTGTCACAACAGGAGGGCAGTGGGGCATATGCCACTGGCATCTAGAAGGGTGCTATTAAACATCCCGCCATGCACAGAACAGCCCCCACCACACTGAATGATCCAGCCCCAGCATCAAGAGGGCTGAGGGAGGGGAGCCTGGCTAGTGTGACCCCAGGCTGGCTCAGGGAAGCTTGGAGGGAGCAAGTCTGCAACACAGCCACGCTCTGGAGAAACCCACACCCGAGAGGGAGCCAGGTCTAGGCAGCCCACCCCGACATGCCCACAGACTCACCAAAAACGAGCAGAGGAAGATGAAGGAAACGAAGTAAAAATAGGCAAACTCATTGCCACACTCGGGAGTCAGGATGCCAGAGTTCTTATCGCAGGGCTTCCCGCTGAGGCAGGAAAGCATGATGTTGTGCCAAGCCTCCCCAGTGGCACTCCTGAGGACAAAGAGGGGGCATCAGGGACCTGGGCACCCAGCCCTGGACACCAATGCCTTCCCGGGAGGCAGAGCATCGAGGTTAAGCACTTGGGCTCGGTAGCTGGCCCAGCATGGGTTCAAGTCCCAGGTAAGTCACCTCTTTACTCTGGGAGCTCAGAGAGGGATTCTCATCCTTGGCTGAGCATTAAAGCCCGTGCCTGTGTGGGTGGGACAGCTCTTAAAGTGCAGAGGCCAATACCTCACTCCCACAGACTTCGGAGTCAATTGGTCTGCGGTGAGGGCTGAGGGCATCGGTGTGTTTAGAAGACTTCCCTTCCTCCAGGTGATTGTCTTCCCTTACTATTTTCTCCTAGGTAACTTTGCTCCAGGCACACTGTCTTCCAACCTGCTAGCCACTCTTCTGCCTCAGGGCCTTTGCACTTGCTGTGCCCTCTGCCTGGACTGAAGGGTATCTGCCTTCCCCACACATCCACATGGCTCCCTGCCTTGCCTAGTCCTCTCAAATATCAGCCCTCTTCCAGGGAGACATGTCCTCCCACCCCTCCACTCCTTTTTTGTTGTGGCCTAATGAGGAAAAATTAAGAGCTTTTATTGTGCCAAAATAAGACATAAAATAAAATGGGTACTTCTAAGCATTTTAAAGTGTATAATTCAATGACATTGTGCCCATTCACAATAACATGCAACCATCACCACGCTCCACCTTCAGCACCTATTTTTTTATCAGCCCAAATTAAAAATTTCTCCCCATTAAGCAATACCTCCCTGTTTTTCTCTCCCCCAGCTCCTGGAAATCTCTTCAATCTCTTTTTTTTCTTCTATGAGTTTGTCCACTTTAGGCACCTCATATAAGTACAATCATACATTATTTGTTCTTTTGTGCCTTCATTCCCCTATTAATTTTGAAGTTTATCTCCTTCTAGTATCTTCTACAATTTGACTACTGATTGTCTTCCCCGAAGAAATATAAGCTCCTGAGGGCAGAGAATGTTGTCTCTTTTTATTTTGATCCCAGTATCTACAGCAGTTCCTGGCACACAGTAGGTGCTCAAAAAACCTCCCATGAATGAGTGAAGGAAGGACTAAGAATCCAGCTGCAGAGTCTACAAGCCTCAGTCTCCTGATCTGTCAGAGGCGGCTGCCAAGAATGACCCCCTCACGTGATGGTCACTGAGACGACGCCTGAAAATGCCTTCCAGGCCTGAGTTCCGAGGCCTTCAGTAACTGTCCTGCCAGGGTCCCTGGGTCCCCATGCCCATCCCAAGCCTCACAGGAACAGAAGGCAGGGGACAGCCCCTCCCCACCGGAAGAGAAGGGAAGAGACACACCTCCACCGGAAGAGGTGACTGAGAGTTCCCGCACCCTCACCGGAAGAGCAGAGAAAGGCCGAGACATGCACCCTCCCCCGCAAGAAGGTTGAAAGCACCGCCCACCCCCTCACCGGAAGAGGAGCATGAGGGCCTGGAAGAAGGTCCGGAAGTTATTGTGCTCAGTAATTTGGAATTCATCTTCGTCACTGTCCTCGTCCTCCACGTCGATGCCAATGTTGCCAAACACCTGGGGAATTGGACAGCGATGACCGGGCGGCTGTGCCCCTAGGCGGCTGCGTGGCTGCACTGGGCTTGCCTGAGCCACCTCTACGTAAGGGCGGTGGGCTTGTCTGGGAGGCTGTGGGAACGCCAGGGGGACCAGCACACACCTGCATCCCGATGATGGCGTAGATGAAGAAAAGCATGGCGATCAGCAGACAGACGTATGGCAGCGCCTGGCGGGAAGCAAGTTAGACAAGAGTCCTGCAGGTAGAGTCTCCACAGGGAGCACCGAGAAGCACAGACAGGCTGCATTCTGGACTCAGCTAGAGTGGGGGGCCGGGGCGGGGCACGTGTCTGGTTTTCTCAGCCTAGGGCTGGCCGTGGTGGCGGTGGCTCACCTTGAATGACTGCACGAAGGTCCAGAGAAGGATTCGAATGGTATAACCCTGACGGAGGAGTTTGATGAGCCGGGCAGCTCGGAAGAGGCGCAGAAAGCTCAGGTTGATGAAGTTATTCTGGGGAAATGGAGAAAGGGGGATGACCATCCACCCACCCCCAGGGGCTCAGAGCCGTCACCACTCACAGAGGCCCCTACATGAAGCCAACCAACAGGAAAAAGCAAGCCAGACCCCAAATAAGGAGGGAGAGGAGAGAAAGCACTATTAATGCAATGGTGCCGAGGAAAAAACTCGAAAAAGGAACCGAGTGGGGGGACTGGAAAAGAGGGTGGGGAGGAGGAGTAGGCATCAACTCAAAAAGCATAAGCCCTCCCTGCCAGCCCCACCCACAATGGGGAAAAGGAAAAGGGAAGGGAGCCAAAGGAACAGGGCATGGGGGTCGGGGCGGGGAAGAAATAACAAAAGAACGAGGAAAAGAAAATATATCCGAATCATCCAATCAGGAAAAAAATCGAGATGGTTTTTGTTTCTCCCAACAACCAAATGCACTGAGACGATAGGACACAAGCAGGTCAAGTTGCCGAATCCATCACACGTGTACGATGCACAGACACCAGGGCGGGGTGGGGGGAGCCAGCTCGCTCAGGCCTGGTGGGCATGTGCGGGTTCCGAGGGCATGTTACGCTCCCGGCCAGAAATGCATCTGTCGTGGGACTCGCCGGGCACCCTGCCCTGCCCTGCCAAGCTGCCCACCCACTCCTGCCCGCCCTGACCTCACCCCATGGCCAAGAGGACTCGAGCCAATTGGAGAAGTGGAAGAGCATCTTTTCTTACCCCCTTGGCGAGCGGGCATGGGGAGGATGGGAGGGAGCTGGGGCTGTTCGGCTGCAGGGCGAGTCCTCGCTGCCCGCTGAGTCGGAGAAGATGCATTTGGGGCCCTTTTCCCCCCTCAGGGATGGCTTCTCAGCTTCTGGGGCTGGGTGGAGTAGCACGGGACCAGGCCTGCGGGAAGCAGGAAGTACGCAGCGCCCGTGGGTGGGTGAGCTCACCATCAGCCCAGGCCCACCAAGGGGCTGGTGCTGGGGGCGGGGAGGGGGGGCCGTCCCTGCCCCCAGGACCTCCCTGGGTGGCCCCTGCCTCACTCAGCTCAAAGATGGCCTGTCTAGTTACTGCCTCTACCTCCTCCCGCCCAAGCCAGAACTCTGGGGCCAGGCAGTGTGTGTGTGTGTGGGGGGGGGGGGGGGGGGGGGGGGGGGGGGGGGGGGCC
>PVKE010009348.1:0-11092 GCA_004027555.1 Craseonycteris thonglongyai | reverse complement strand
AGCTTTTTTCAAAATTAAAAATAGTGCCAGTGTTTAAAAATCACATTTTTCCTCCAAATAGGGCTTCCTGGCAACATTGGGCCTGCTTCTGTCCTGGCAAGTTAGTGGGGCTCGGATGCAGCTGCCTACCAGGCAGCAGGACCCGTGTCTTCCAGTTTGCCAAGGTTCTAGGCCTGGCACCTGCTTTCTCAGCTTTCATCTGCTTGGCCGCAGAGGCATGTGAGTTTGAGACCCCAGCCTCTGGCAGACATGGGGTCCTCTGTGGCTCAACTGCCCAGCCGGTTGGAGGCAGAGAGGCCGTAACAGGACTCTGCTCCAAGGACTTGGGGGAGCCCTAGACACGGGCATGTAGCAAGATTTAAACTGGCCAAGCCCTCGCCCCAAATGACACAGGGGTGACCATACAGGTTGCCCCGAAAGTCACGGCGCCCTGTTGGTCTCAGACGTTTGGACAATGAGTTATACGGGCCTCGGACTTGGTGGTTCTTGAGGGCTTCCCTGCTAACTCTCGCCTGGGAGCTGAGAGGCAGCGATGGGGGGGAGGGGGCGGGCATGGAATTTCTGGGGCTCTGGGTTTGCCGGCAAAGTCTAGGGCACTATCTGGGGTACAGCAGTCGGCCCTTCTGTCTCTGGGAAGGGCGAGTGGGCTGAGAGCCTACCCTGACCCTGCTGGGTCTAACTAACTGCTGTGACAAAGTCCCAAGTGCCTTGAATAAGCCCCCAAACCCAGGTGGGCTAAGAGAGTCACACTCTGCCCCACTGATCTGACTCCCAGCCCTGCCTGGCTGCCCAGTTCCACCTGGGGGTGGGGTTATGGCCCAGGTGTCCCCAGCTCCCTCCCATCCATCCCCAGAGTACAAGCCATCCCTTCCTGGGCTGGGACATAACATGTGGACACAGCTCAGCATGCAGAGGCAGGCGGGCCCTGGAAGCAGCCTCGGGGGCTCGGGGAGGGGTTGGGGGGGTGGCCTGCCACCATGCGGGAGAAGCAAGGGTGTCACTGGGAGCCGTGTGCAGAGAGCCGCGTGCAGAGAGCATGCTGCCATTCTTGGAGCCAAGGGAGAAGGAAGACACAGGGAAGTAGGGGGGGAGATAAGAAAGTCTGGGGGAGGGGGGAGGGGAAGGTGCTTGTCTGTTCCTTCCACCCTCCCACCTCTTCCCAGGTCTGCATTGAGTCTTTCAAGTGCTCACAGAACTTCCGGCGACTTCCCTTTTCCTAGCTTCTGTCTTTCTGTCCATAGCCTGCAAGGAGCAGCTATCCTCTCCTCCAACCCTGTCCCATGCGTCCTGGTTGTAGGACAGGGGAACCACCCACTTAAGGCCTCGGAGATATCCTGCTACTTGCAGAAAATTCTGCCACCTCCATCTCAGATCTGGTCTCTGAGCTCCAGACCTCACAACCACCTGCCTATCTGACTTCTTCCATGGAGACCTTGAAGGCACCTCAACCCGCCATACCCACACTCAAGCCCTTCCGCCGATCCGGCCCTCTCATGCTATTCCCGAAGCTCCATCTTCCCATTCAAGCTAGACTCGGGTCCCTCTAGGTCCCTCTCCCCTCCCGCCCAGACCCAGCCCATCCCGGGTCCTGGAGCGGGGGTCCCTGTTCGAGTGGCCAGTCCTCTGCTGGCTTCCTCTGCTCTCGCCTCCTCCACATCCCTCGCTGGGATTCCTGGTGCCCGCCTCCAGCCCAGGCCCCTGCCCAACTGCTCCAGGCTCTGCAGCCTCAGCAACCTGGTCTAATCTCACTTCTGACCCTGCCTCCCCTGTTTCAAATCCTCTCAGGTTCCCCCTCTGCCCTCTGTTTCCTGTGGGTCAGCCTTCCGTTCTCCCCCGCCGCCCCTCCCCCCGCTTGCAGACCCTGAGCCCTGCGTGCTGTGCTCTGCAGCCAGGCATCTGCTGTGCCGTCCTGGGCCCCAAGTGCCCTTCCCCCTCCAGCTTAACACTGAGCCTTCAGCTCACAGCACAGGTATGACTGAGGCTGCTCAGACGTCCTGTTTTAAATGGGGCAGAAAACAACGGCCCTGTCCCGTTTAAAATGGCATATCTGGTCAGCCTATTACAATTTCAAGTGAATTTGAGGGGTGATTTGAACAATGCCTGCCTCTCCTACCTGACTGTAGGCCTCAGGGGGTGCTGGTGGAGGCAAGGTGCTGAAGTCACAAGTGGACCAAGCTGGTCGACTGCAGGTGAGGGGGGCACCCCTCCCCTCCATCTATGGCACCAAATTGTTGGGGCTCCTTAAACATTTGATGGATGCGAGTGGTCCTTCTCGTTATATTGACAGTGACTGGATTTTTTACGGACAGCCCTCGTATACAGTTAGCAGGTGAGGATCCAGGTGCAAAGATGCCATTGCAGGTCCTTCAAGGGGCTCAGGGGTGGGTGAGGCAGGTGGGATTGAACAGTAAGTGGTGTGCAAATGTGCAAGAAGCTGAATAGGTGAGGGAGGAGAGAGAGAAAGGGGGACTTGTGGTGGGTGTATGGGTGTGCAGGGTGGATAGATAGATGTAAGAGAGGGATAGTGTGCGAAAGTGCAGTGGGGAGGGAGGAGAAAGACTAGAAACTGCTTGTGCATGCAATGACTGTGTGTGCGTGGAGGAGGGGACACAGGGGCATGTGCAGATCTGGGCTTCAGGAGCGGGCCTCAGCAGCTAGGCCCCAGCCTCGGCCATTCGGAGTTCCGGTTGCACGCTGCCGTCCCTCAGACCTCCTCCATCAGCCTTGGAGATTTCTGTCTCTGGCAGTTAAGCCCAAAGAACTGGAGGCTTGGAATGGGGTGAGGGATGGAAGGAGCTTCCCTGGGGCCAAGGCTCCATGGAGCTCACAGGGGACAGGAGTGACCTGAGGGTGTGTGTAAGCGATGGGGCAGAAGACCCGGCCGCCGATCGTCCAGGCAAGCCCATCCTCTTCTCTGTAAAAGATGCAAACCAAGCCAAACAGAAGACCCCAATTCAGAACCCAATGAGAACGAGAGAGAAAGGGGTGGGGGGAGGGGAGGAGCCGGAGAGGGTGAGACTGCAGAAACAAGGAGGGAGGGGCGGGGGCGGGTCAGAGAGACAGACAGACTGGGGTGGGGGTGCCTGCACTCCGAGTCAGAGCCCAGCGCATGACGTGCAGCGCGGATGCGAGCAGATGCGTTCACAGTTAATGTAAGGCATTAGACTTCAGAAAGAAGTAAGACCAACCGGATTCTAGATGCAGATGTTGAAGATGGAGGGGGAGCGGGCGGGCGGGGGCAGTTGGGGAGGCGTGTTCAGCGTTTTTTAGGTTGATTTGTAACCAGTGCCAAAAAACCAATGGGTTTCGGTTCCCGGGCGGGGAGTGGGGGTGGTGGTGGTGGGTTGGGAGATAGTCATTGGTGTATGAACACACAGACCACGTCATGGATGAACAAATGAATTTCATAGTGCATTTTGATTGGATGAGTTTTTCAGACGGCGTTGTGCCAATATACAGTTTAAAGAGCAGGCATGAAAAGAGACAAGACAAGAAACACAGTCATTATCCATCGCACTCAGGGCCAACCCACATCACCCAGCCACTTGAAGGCAGCAGCTGAGGCCCAGTGGGTCTCACGCCCTCTCCTCACCCCCGCACCCCCCAAGCCCCGGGGACTTGCCCTCCCAAGGATCTGGTTCCTTCTGCCTCAGACCTGAGGGGCTTACCTGGGAGGCAGGAAGGGGTGGCTGTGGGCTCCTTGCCCAGCAGGGCAGGCCACGCCTCCCCCTGCTCCAAGTTGGGAGCTTATACTTAAGAGGGTCTGAACACCCACCCTGTCTTTCCCTCCAAATGACTCTAATTTAGAACTGGTCAGCTAGCTAACAAACTATAATCCCAACTACATCCGTGGTAATCATAGCAATAATAATAACAACCGCATTTGTGAACTCTATTTCCTGGGAGGTTCTGTGCCAAGAACTTCACGCTGATTGCTTTTTTGTTCAAGTTGCCATTGCCCTCCCAAGAACGTCAGCCCTATGGGGGTCGTCGTCCTTGCATATTCCGATCTGTTCACTGCTCTGTCTCCAGCACCTATAACAAGGCCTGGCACCCAGCGGGTGCTCAATACATGCTTATGGACTGCATGAATGCATGTGAGGCATGAAGATTACCCTCACATATGGGACGAGAAGAGGGAACATCCCTGCCCAAAGTCACACCGCTTGTAGGGAGGGTTGTCTGCCGACTGCACCAGTCCTGTCCCTGAATGGGACCTGTGCCCCCTCCCCCTGCCCTCTCCTGCCTGGCAGCCGAAATAGGCTGCTGGGCTCCAGCCCTGTGGATCTCTTACTGTTAAGTGGAGGTTTCAACCAACCTCCTCCACGGCCCTACTGGGTGGTGGGCTACTCCTGTCAACGTCCTGACCCCGAGGGACACTGGTTCAAGGCTGTGTTCAGCGCAGCTGGGTGGCAGTATATATGACTGCCAGTTTGAGCTCAGACCTCTAAAGATGAGGCTTAGGCTCTGGCTCTTTGTCAGGGGATAGTGGCCAGCTGAGGGCACCCAATAGGGCAGCCCCCAGGTGGGCACAGCCTCTCTAGAGGGCAGTGTCAGGGACGGGGTTGGGGGACCTGGGCTCACTGGAGCTGATGGGGAAGCGGTGTGGTCAGGGTACCACTTGGGTGAGGGGACTGAATGGTCCCCTCTTGTCAGTCTCCCAGGATGGAAGAGTGGGCCAACTGATCCCTTTCTGCCGGAGGCTCAGATGGGGACACTCCAGGGGATACTCATGTCCTCAGGAGTCACCAGGCCTGGCTGCGTGACCTGAGGCCGGTTTCTCCACTTCCTTGAGCACTGAGCCTCAGTTTCCTTGTTTGTGAAATGGGGCAACAGCCCCCCCAGATCTGTCCTCTGCCTGTCCTGCGGACCCCACTGGATGCCTGCACTTCTGGCTCCCTCCTGGCAGGAGACAGAGGGCAGGAGCGGAAAAAGGTGGGGGTGTCCTCCCCTGGTGCTTCGTCCTGCTTTGGTCCTCGTCTCGGTTAAGGGGCCCTGCTCCTCCCTGTTTGAGGCTCCCACCAGGCGGCGCCTCCTCAATCCAGCTCAGCTCCCGGCCACTTCAGCACCTGGGGCAGGTAACAGCTCCCTCAGCGGCGGGCTGCTGGCTGGTACTTTTCCTTCCTCTCTCAGCTGTCTTTGCTTTCTAATCCGGTCAGCTGAACCCTCTGAGGGAATTCTTGTATATACTGAGCCCCTGACCTGTACCACGAACTAATCCACGTAAAATGCTTGGCAGAGTGCCCCGCGTTCGCGCCACCATCCTTACCAGCCACCATTATTTTTATTGCTATTATTACGAGGTGGATACCATGCCCACTTCTTGGCTCTGACACTGCCCTTTTGCTCTCCCCTGCGAGGTTCTCCTACCCCACCCCAATCTCCTGAGGGCGCTAGCGCCTGGGCCCACTGCAAACGGCCAAGGACGGGTCCTGGGCAGGAGCTCTGGGGCCCTGAATCTTCCAGACAAGGTGGAGGGACAATGTGGCCTGTGTGGTCACTGCAGAGATGTCCAGAGACCCCCATGTTGGTAGCCCCTGGGTCGCTAGAGAAGGGTGGGCTTCCTGGGGTCCCTCCTAAGGCCTTGGAAGTGGTGCCCCCTTATTGGTTCAAGGACCATGACCCCTTCCTGCCCATGAGCCAGAAGATGGTTACTCAGGCACAGTGGACTTGAAGCTGGCTCGCTCTGGGACTCCGATACTGTGTGGAGTTTGGGGTGAGACTCAGCCTTGGATCCTTCGAGGGTCTCAGTTCTCTCAGTGCACCCAGCCACATGGCTTACTTACAAGCCGACAGCCATGATGCAGCAGAGTCTGCACTACAGTGCTGGCCCCATGGCCACGACTTTGGGCTCCCCCAGCTTCCCAAGCTGCCCTCCTGAGAGGTCACCCTCTCTCCTGGGGGCCCTGCTTCTCCCTCTCTGTTCATGGCCAAGCGCTGGCCCTAGTCAGCTGTGGCTGTTGGGGTCTGCTGCTTCTAGGTGGACCCCTACCCCCTCCCAGCCCCAAGAGAAGCCAGCGGGAAGCTTACCCCAAACTCAGTCACGAGGATGTCGGTGATGCTGCCCAGAACAGTCACAAAGTCGAAGATGTTCCAGGCATCGCGGAAATAATTCTAGAATGGGAACCCACAAGACAGAGATGCCAACACAGGGCTCCATGCCCGCCCCAGCCTCCCCCTCCCCGCCCCGGCTGGCCCAGGTCACAGCTGCTGATCAGCCTGAGTGCTCGGGACAGTCTTGGTCATTTAGCAAAATGCTGCATATGGGCTGCTTTGAGGGGCGCCTCCCTGGGACCCCAAGCCTGCTCTTGGCTCGCCTGGCCCCAGGGGGGTCCTCCATGTCCTTCTTCAGCTCTGCTGAGGAGAAAATCCTTGGAAGGAAGGATTACCACCCATTTTACATGAGGTGACAGACTCAGAGAGTGAAGTCACCCACCTGCCTGGTAGGCGAGCAGCATGGAGGTGAAGGGTCAGGATCTGAACCCAGGCCTGGGTGAGTCCAGAGCCTCTGCTCAGGACCCCACTGAATCAGGCCTGTGTTTATAGCATACTCTGCATTCACATCCCAGCTCTGTTAACGTCCAGCTGTGTGGCTGTGGGCCAGTGACTTAACCTCTCTGGGCCTCCACTTCCTAACTTGGAGGAGGGGGGCAGTAACAAGGGTGCAGATGCCTTCTGGGCACACATAAGGCTGCTCATCCTGTACCCCTCGGAGTTTGATGGGGCCATGTGTCTAGTTCCAGCCCACAGGCTGTGAGCAGAGGAATGGGAGTCACTTCCTGGTCACTGTGGGTCTTGTCAAACTCTTATAACCCTGGCGACCTGCCATGTTCCACATGGGGGCTACTCCCTGAACCTGGGTCCTTGAGTAAACTACAAGCAAAGAGCCCCCCCTGCTGAGTGTCAAAAACCCTTTGCTGATTAAAGGGACTGAGGTGGGCGTTGTTTGATACTTGATCTGTCCTGACTGGTACCACCCTGGGCTGGGTGGTGGCTCAACTAGGACACACAGGTACAGTACATCGTTGTTAAAATTCCACACGGTCTGAGCCTACACTGAGCAGTACCTCTGCTTGGATCTAAGGGTCTGGCTCCAACAGACAGCACCCCCCCATCCTTTACCCCCCCACCCCCCAAGATTCAGTGGGACCCACACAACATAGGCCTTCCCAGTATCCTCATAGGCAGAGACCAGGTCAGGTGGCAAGCCCTATTCTGAGTGCCCAGCTCCTCCCCTGAGCGTATGACCCGCAGAAGCCCCTCTGCCTCACGGAGGACCCAGACTTTGGAGCTCTACTTGTCACGATCAAATTCAGCATCTCTAAGTTAAATGTTCTTGGAATTGGACTATGTGGGCCCTGGCTCCCTCTTCTGGAAGATGAAGATATAAAGCAATCAGCTAATGAATGTGTCTGAGGGACTTTGTATACAGTAGGTGTCCAATAGATGGACGTTGCTGTTTTACAATGGTCTAAAAGCAATACTTTTAGTATTTTAGCAGGTGCTATGGGGGTTCTGCCACTGTCCCCTCATCTTCTGACTGCACACCTTTGTTACTCTGCCCAGGGGCTTTCTTGGGCTGCATATTTCCTGGGGGATTAGCATCTGGGAGCGGCCCTTGACTATGACTGGTGGGCACTGGAGGATACATTCCCCCAGCTACCTCCCACCCCGGGTGGGACGATGTGTTCTTTGCTGCCTCCAGGAGGTCCCCGGTGGAACTGCACCCAGTTGCTCACAGTGGGAAATGGCTTTTTAAGGCACCTGTACTGGCCACCTTCCCTTCCTGCCTTCTTCAGCTCCCCTGCAGTGTTTCCTGAGGTCGTCTCCCAGATAAATTCCTTGCACTCAATCCTCATCTCAGGCTGTGCTTCAGGGGAGTCGGCGCCCAAATGAAGACAACTTCCTAGTGTCCGGCCACAGGCCTCAAGCTCCTGGACTAAAGGCTTCCCTCAATGGCCTACATTTCAATGAGGAACTTGGGGCTTGGTCTAAAACTGAAGGGGGTTGGGGGAGGGAGGAGGGGACATCAATATATGGTGATGGAGGGAGAACTGACTCTGGGTGGTGAGCATACAATGCAACACACAGACGATATAATGTAGAGCTGTACACCTGGAACCCATGTAATTTTTACCAACCAACGTCACCCTAATAAATACAACAAAAAAATAAAAATAGGGATGCCGGGATAGTTTATTGGTTGAGTGCTTGCCTGGCAATGGTGAGGTCTGGGGTTCGATTCCTGGCCCATGCAAGCCCATATGCTGAACTGCGGAGCAACAGGTAACCACCGCCGTGGCTCAGCGGTGAAGGCTCTCGCCTCCCATGGGAGGCCCCCAGTTCAGTTCCCGCCCTGTGTGGCCCCACGCCCACCTGTGTGGAATGCAACCATGTCACAACCAATGATGTGCAACTATGGAGACTGCTCTGGGCTCTCCCCCTTCTCTCTCTCTCTCTTCTCTCAAACAATTAAATAAATCGGGGCAGGAGAGCTAAAGCCTCACTCAGCCCATGGCAGAAAATCACTGCCCGAAGATCTGGGAATGGGAAACCGCAGACACAGCCGTGTGGGGCAGGAGCACAGCCCGCGCCCTGCTTCCGGCCACACAGCTAGACGGGCTGCGGCAGGAGCACCCAGCCGTGGGGGCGCCAGAGCCCACGCTCTTCACACACACACTCTGTGGCCTGTCCCGCTGGCTTCCCAGGACTGGAGTGCTGAGGTGGAGCCCCTGCCCTGGCTGCCCGGTGCTGCCCAGCCTGGGGTGCTCAGTGCAGGGCCTGGCAGGCAGGGCAGGGGCTGTACCACGGACTCCCCTGTGCATTCATGACAAGTATAGATCCAGGGGCCCCAACCTGACCAAGTGAATCAGCCTCAGGGTGGGTGTGGGGCATGATTCAATTTTAAGAAGTCTCCCCCAGTACTTCTGATAGGTAGTAGAGCCGGGAGCCACTGCTTTGGAGGTGGGAGGTGGAAGAATGAGCTTTGTTGTACCCCTTCCTAGCACTTATTGAGCGCTCGCTATATCCACATCACCTTCAGTCTCCAGACACATTATCTGTGTTTGCGAGAGCTGTTTTCAGGGAGAGAGGCAGAATATAGGCCCTTCTTGTGATGGACAGAGAGGTGAGGTGACGGAGCCTGGATCCGATATGAGGGGAGTTCTCTCTGGTGCTAAAGCTGGTGGCCTTCACCACTTCGGAAAGCCACGGTGTGAACCTGGGCTCCACCCCCGAGGCCCTGGCTGAGAGCATGAGCAGCAGGTCGTTCTTCTCAGAGGGAAGACATCCTGGTTCAAGTCTTACCTCAGCCACTCACGGGGTGGCCTCCTCAAAGTCACCCCCAGTCATAAGCCATGAAGCTCGGGCCTCCTTCACCTCTTTTTGTGTGTCATATGGGAAAGCCTTCTGAGAGTAAGCTTTGTAAATGCATAAAATCCCAGATTGCAAGAATACACACCTGTTCTACTGAAATATGATCAAAATGTTTTTTTAAGTGGGGAGTGATCAGGGGAAGTCAGAATGGCTCAGCGGGTCGAGCACTCATCTTGCAGCCCCGGGGTCCAAGGACTGAATCTTGGCCCCAGCCTATGAGGACCCATGTTCTGAACTGGAGTGTGCCCCAAGATCGGTTCTCACCTGGGGTGAGCCTTCCTATGTGACAGGTCCTCCGGTTCGGCTCCCACCCCAGGGCGTGCATCCCATGCAGGGGGGCCCTGGCCAGTTCCTGCCCTGTACAGCCCTGTGCCCACCTGTGGAATGAAACTGTAGAAAACTAATGACGTGCAACTATGGAGACTGCTCTGGGCCCTCCCCCTTCTCTCTGTCTCTCGCTGTTGCAAACCTTAAAAAAAAAATCTTTAAAATGGTGATCAAGAGGATCCAAGATGGCGGCATGAGAGGAGAGCGCCGATAACTGCCTGGGAAGGGCCTTGTGAACAGAGGGGAATCCACAGGGGAAACCCTGAGAAGAAACCTCAACTAAGAGAGCCACACAACGCGGAACAACACACAAAGGTTAGAGAAAAAAGGGGGCAGCGGGAGAGGAAAAGGGAAGCAGCGGTTCGGGGACAGAGACTCGGAGCGCGGCCCGGGGCTGGCAAAAACAAAGGGGGATTGGGGGACTACGGTCACAGTGGAGCTGGATTGAGGGCGGGCTGGAAGCCGAGACCTAGGGAGCGTGGAAGCCCCACAAGACTGTGGACTATTTAACATCCGAACTCAACGGACAGCACGCAGTGCCCTAATCAGATCACAGAGCCTAAAGTGGAACAGGGACTGTGGAGCAGGGCGGCTGCACTTCCTGGCAGGTGGGGTGAGAGCAGGGCACCAGCCCGCAACGGCTCAGCACCCCTGATTTACGGAGGAGATTGACTGTGAAGGAGCGCCTTCTGAGGACAGGGCTCTTGGAGTGAGGGCTGGGGCGTGAGTGGGCGTAGCTGCATTGGACGTGCTTGGAGTGAATCCGGCGGTCTCAACAGAGCCGGGAGCGTAGAGCGGCTGCCGCCCGAGCTACGGCCTGTGCGCACAGGGCTTTCGGCGCCCCGCCCACTGGGCTGCTGCGCATTGCTGCGTGCGCGCACCCGGGCTTTTGGTGCCCCGCCCACCGGGCCGCCCCAAAGCGCCACTGCCTGCTCGCCGGTGCGCTACAGGGCTTTTGGCACCCTGCTCGCCAGGCTGCCGCAGCACCGCTGCCTGTGCGCGGGACCAGCTTTCGGCGCCCTGCCCACTGGGCCGCTGCAGCACTGCTGCCTGCTCGTGAGCGCGCAGCTGGGCTTTTGATGTCCCGCCCACCGGGCATCTGAGGCGTTGTGGACCGCTTGTGCAACTGGGCTGCCTGTCGGGTCTCCGCGGTGTCATTGCCTGTGCGCGAAACTGCGCAGCAGACCGGGCCCTCTGCCAAGCCCCAGCCCATCCAAGTGCTGCCCTGCGGGCGTGGCTTACAGATACGATTGAAGGAGGGGCAGCCAGGAGGAGGAAAGACCAGAGCTCCTGCGCCCTGCCCCCACTGAACCACCAGCCCCCCTGCTGAAAGAGGAATCTGCTATTGTGTCTCAGGCCCGCCCTAGCTCCTACTCACATGCCCCCACCC
>PVKE010009347.1:0-45128 GCA_004027555.1 Craseonycteris thonglongyai | reverse complement strand
TTTTCCACATAGTTTTATTCCACAGGTGGGAGTGGGGCTGCACAGGGCAGGAACTGGGCAGGGGTCTCACCCCAGTGAGAACCGAACTGGGGGCACTCCCCAGTTCAGCATATGGGTTCGCACAGGCCGGGGCCGGGATTCGATCCTCGGTCCCCGGGGCTGCAAAGTGAGCGCTTAACCCACTGAGCTATCCCGGCTTCCCAGCTTTCTTATTTTTAAAATGACATTAATAATGTCTCTTTAATGTAGTTGCTGCAATATTGCCATGAAGTTACAGAGTATAGTATGCTATAGGGAGAAGAGAGCAGAATACAGTAGAATGGAGAGTATAGATATAGTTATTTAACTTAATCTAGAATGCAGTAATAATTATGACTTCTACACTAATTTAAATATATGCTATTTGATTGTTTTTCCAGACATGTATCAATACTTCTTGTGACACTGTAAATGGACATAAGAGACATGAGACATATGACTTCATCCAGATGTTCCAATGCTGCCTAGCCATATTTTTGTGAGTCTCTGAGGCAGTCATGTAGCCCATATGCATTGTGGGAAAAATATGTTGGGGACACTAAGAGAATTGCACAGATTTAGCTGAACTGGTTCTGCACTAAGAAGTTAGTGGATGAATTGGCAGTCCACATAAGGTGGCTAATACAAGGCAGTGAATGGTACTAAAAGGGGGTACAGACAATGCTATGGAATTTCTTGGAGAGTTATATGGAATCGGGAAGTAACATTACTAGAAAACTACCAACTTTTGTTTAAAGAACTTTTTTTCGCATATACATTTGCGCACACACTGTTGGCATGCTGCTCTCAGGCACCTATTGCATACCTGCAGTGTTCGGCCCCTCCCCTCGAGTCTGTGGTGTGGAGTGGGAGGCAGGAGCTGAGCCTGTCTCTGTTGCTGAGGCCCCCACCTGGGCCTGCTGTCAGCGTTTCCTCTTCTGGCAGCTGTTGGCCATGCCTGGGGTCTTCCTCCACCCAACAGTGGGCTGTGCCCAGGGAGGCAGAAATGAGCCCCGTACAAGTCTTTGCCCCACCAAGCGATGGCTTTCTCCCGGCCTCACACAGCCGTCATTGTACACAGTACTTCCCACACAAGACTAGATACACATGAGTGACTTAATGAATCTGGGGCTACGTCCATGAAAAAGGCACAGGGAAACTACAAGATGTTAAATATGGATCTCTGGGGAGTGGGGGAGGGGGCAAGGCCCCCCATGCTCCTGTTTCCAGTCTTTCTCCCACTCTGTCCTCCAGCTTTCTCAGCCTTGGGAAAGAGCCTTTACTTCCCGTGGTCATGGAGTGGTCACAAGGCCACCACCAGGAAAACTCCCCTTTGGTCTCACAGACATGTATGCTGGTCCCATCAAAGGCCAGTGAGTGACATTAAGCACGTGATCCAACAGCACACGTCCCGTCGCTGCCCTCTAGGGGCAGTGCGAGGTAACGCTGCGCCCACGGCTTTCTGCCTGCACTGTCAGTCAATTTGTGATCAAGTCCACGTGTGTCCCTACACGCACACACACCTAGGCCCAGATACACTTGAATACCCGTCTCTCAAAATGAAGCAATAATTCTCAAAGACAGTGTAGCCTAACCCCATACCAGGTCCCAAAAACCTGTTCTTGCCCGTGGTGTCACCCGGCCGGGAGGCCTCGGCCCTGATACATCCAGCGCAGCTTCTCCTTTCTCATCTCGCGGTTGTCGAACCCACAAGCTGTAAGAAATAGGCCCTTTAAAGCATCTTCCCAACCAGAAATTCGACGTAAAAGTTTTCTTTTTCGCAGGTGGAACCCCATTCTTACAAGGGGCTTTATACTTTATTCGGACTGCTGTCTTATTTATAGACAATGAAGAGAGAAAACTAAGTTCATTGTAATAACAGTAGCCTCTCAGTTAACCAGCACCCACGCTGGATAAATGTAGTATCACTTCTTCAACTTTCTTGCCAGTTGCTTGAGAGTGGCGGTTTCTTGAGTTCCAGTTCACGGAGAGTCTACTGCATTTAAAAGGCATTTACGTTGATATAGAGAAAAGTTAAGTAACTTATGTAAAACCATGTGGCACCTCCAAGCCTGACATTGTTTGTGATCCAAATCCTCTGAATATTCACACAGGTTTTTGTTTTTTACTGAAATTGATGTATCCCATGACCCTAAACATATATAATATGTTCTTTTAATTTTTTAGTCAAAGCAGCAGTGAAACTTTTTAGAAAACAAGCTCAATCTAAAAAGACCCTTCCTTCCACTATTTCTCCTCTTGTCCCCATTGCCCGATTGTGAGAAACAGAGAAAAAAAAACAAAAACAGCTGTTGGTGCCTCAGTTTCTCCATTCATGAAACTGAGAAAATAACATCTTGCCCCTCCCGCCTCCCCACAGAAGTCGGGAGGCTTAATGAGTTAATGCTAGCAAAGCATTTTGCACTCTCATGGTACCTTTTACTAAAGAATATCAAGGTATTACTGTGCCTATTATTAATAAATAGGGTTGGCCTGAGCATAGAGCCCCAAGAGAACTCCTTTGTCACTTC
Organism: Craseonycteris thonglongyai; assembly: GCA_004027555.1. NCBI lineage: Eukaryota > Metazoa > Chordata > Mammalia > Chiroptera > Craseonycteridae > Craseonycteris > Craseonycteris thonglongyai. Next base: position 42,579 of record PVKE010009347.1, on the reverse strand, counting down.
TCGGCATGCAGATTGGGTGTCATTTTCTATGACCCTCTTCACTTTGCCTGCCAACAACCTGCTCATTAACCTAGATAATAACACTATTTTGTACTTTTCCACTGCCTTTCATTCAGGGGACTCCAAATGCCTTGCTAGCACTATTAAATCAAATATCATTACCCATAGGTAAGGTGTTACAAGTACCATTAAACTTAGCACGTGGGAGGGTAGAGCAATCAGAGAAATGGAAAGGTAGGGACAGGAAGCCAGTCTGATTTCCGGAGCCAGCCCCACTGACAGGGTTTTCATGCCTGCCCCAGAAACTAACAGCCCTTCAGCTCTGTGGGTCTTCCCATCCTCCCTTCTCAAAAGCCCAGACTAAATTGTAAAAAAATTGCAGTGGCTTCACTGGAATGCTCTATTTTCAGCTCCTTCCACAAAGAAATCAATTAAATTTGTCTGACAGTCTACTTTTCCTGAAGCTGTGCTGGCAGAGAGTTTAACTTTATATCATCTTCCACAGCCCCAAAACAAAACAACCATTTTATTTCATCCTCGATGAAAGTAACTCCTATTTATCTTGGTGAGATGCCCATGCAGCTAATCTACAGTCACCAGTCAGATTACCTTTGTTCTCAGCACTTTTTTTTCTATTGTATCTCAGTACACGAGACTCTGAGTCTGTAACAGAGGAAGCGTGTTGTCATTTTAATGACTGGAATTCTCTCCCAGTGCCACTTCCCAACAGTGCTTTTGCACAACCATCAAGATGTCAGATGCAAAATAAAACCAGGTGCAACATAGCATTCTGCAAAAGGCAGTTCTGATTATTGTTGAATTATGTGGCTGGAGAGACTGAGACAGCACTTTGCGCATCTCTAACTTTTTGAGATTGCCCTCTAATTGGAACAAAATTATCACCAATTACAACAGAGCTTTTAAACCTCAAAGGAACTAAGCAAGTGGAAGTAAATGGCATGTGGGAAGCATTGTTAAGAAAATAACTAGTAAGATGCTGGGATGGCTCAGTGAGATGTGTGCTCACTTTGCAGCCCCGGGGTCCGAGACTCGAATCCTGGCCCCGGCCCTGGCCTGTGCAGATTCATATACTGAATCGGGGTGTGTCCCCAGTTCAGTTCTTAACGGGCCCCATGTGGGAGGTCCCTGTTCTGCACAGCCCCATGCCCACCTGTGGAATGAAACTACATAGAAAACTAATGATGTACAACTATGAAGACTGCTCTGGGCCCTCCCCCTTCTCTGTCTCTGCCTCTCTCTCTCTCTCACTGTCAAAAAAACAAACAAACAAACAAAAAAAAAAAGAAAAGAAAATATCTAGGCCTGAGCTTGATTCTCTCAGCACCTAGCTTTGGGATGCTATCTTCTCCTTTAGAAGTTGATCAGTGAAGACAAATGAGCAGTCACATAAAATGGCAGTAAGAACAAGGGGGTTGAAGTCAAAATGCATAGACTCAGGGTCAAAGCTATGTGATCTGATGAGCGTTTACTAAGGTCCCCAGACCTTGTTTCACTCATCTTTGAATTGAGCATAATTAAATTGACTTCGCCCGCCATGCAATGTGGAGATGGTAATTTGTAAGAGAACATTTAAAAAGTCCTTTGTATAGTTGAAACTGTGATGAAAATAGTCATTACCCCATTGTTAGCCAAAACTCAACTTAATTACAAAGGAAACGCTACAATGAAAAATGTGCAATGCATTCACAGCACAAACAGGCAAGACATTTCACCACCACAATTGTCCCTGGTCTATTGTGATGGTGCCCTTGTCTTAGTGAAAGCTGAGATGAAAAAGTCGAGGTAAGAAAAGTAATGTGATCTCTAGGTGGCCAATTGGCATTCTTTTCTGGGCACAGGGCTTTAGGAGTGATGTCAGCAGTACTTGCCAAGTAACAGTAAAGCTGAGTCCATACTTAATACCATAATTAGCATTGGACGAGTTAGTGATGAACTTTATAGTATTCCCTTGGTTTGGCAGGATTCCTGCTTCATAATGACTTTACTTGGACAAATGATTGAACCCTTTTCTGCCTCAGTTTGTTCATGAAAAAAACAATTTATAGCCTTTTGCATCTTTACCACATAATGTCATAGAATCAATTATATGTGCAAGCATGCAGAAATGCTGCTGTAATCTAGGATCTCATTAAGGTTGCTGTCTCGCTTTTTATGTGCTATCTTGTGTAGGTGACTTTTCCTTCCTGTGGGGTAGAGAGAAAGGATGGTTAGCACTGCCCTAAGGAGTACTCCAAGGAGACGAAATTTCTAAGAGTCACAGGATGAAGTGAAATATGAAAAATGTCAGCTGACCATCAGGTATAAACAGATTTCTGGCAATAGCCATTATTAGATTGTGGAATTGCCTCTCTCAGGAAGTGATAGAAACATTTACTGCTCAACTGGATAAAGTACTCTCAGGGGCCAGATGACCTGCCATTTCCTTCTACATTATCTATGAGTTTTCCTAATAATAATAAAACGACCGAAATTGGCTACCGTGCTATAATCACTCACGGATGGGTTGCTAGCTGCATCATAATCCCGGCTGCCCATGTTCTGAGATCACTCCTCCGCCTTTGGCCTGGGTCTTGGCTACTCCTCCCGTCTGTTTGCTGCTAGATCTGCATCTACCGAGGGCTATGTTAGAATCTATACTGGCCCCACATGCATTTCACAATGCTGAGTTACAGTGCTTTCCAAGCAGTGAGCTGAATTCGGACACACCTTGAAAGTGTTATGGTGCTTAGATGCTAATGCTGAGGCTGAGGACAGATGATGCTACCTGACCGGGAGCCACAATTCCTCTGCTGAGTCGAGCGTATGATTCAGTTTCTCCTATTTGTTCAATTGTAGTAAACATTTTTCACGGACTTTTTGCAGTGTTTGCAAAAATGCCTGCAAAGCAAAAATAGAAAAATACACTTTATTCTTTCTACAGTTTTCAAAAATATGCCTTTGAGTTGAAAAAAATCTGTGGAAGAATGATGAACTTTTCTAAAACAAACCATGCATGATATTTACAAATGCCTTATTTACTTGTTATTAAATTTAGTTTATAAGAAACATACACACACACATACACATACATACATACATATATATACACATGTATATACACATACATGTATGTTTTTTCTTTCTAAAGTAATATTTTGAAGCTGAGCTCTGGAAGATGTAGAAATTCACCCAAAGGTATTTCTTTCTTTTTTTAAGATTTTTTTTTATTGTTTGAGTGCTGGGAAAGAGTGAATGATTGAGAGAGAGAGAGAGAAGAGGGAGGACACAGAGCAGTCTCCATAGTTGTACATCATTAGTTGTGACATGGTTTCATTCCACACAGGTGGATCTGGGGCCATGTGAAGAATCTACTTTCTCCTTTGACTTGCCTCCCCAAACTCTCATTCTCAGAATTACAAATAATTGTCTTATTTTTTACAAAGAGAGAGAGAGAGAGAGAGAGAGAGAGAGAGAGAGAGAGAGAGAGAGAAGCTATGTGCGTTTCAGCGAACTGCAAGCTCAAATGATGACTCGTGAGGACGCCGCAGTGACTGGCTAGGCTAATGCTGCTCTTCCACATCTGCCTCACCTCCTCTGGCAGCTGAGCACGCTGCCCATTTCCCCACTAGCGTGCAGCTTCTGAAAGCTGGGTCTGGCTTCTTCATCCTGGCATTTCTGGTATGTGGTAGATGTTCAATAATTGTCTGTTAAAGGAATAAGCCCCAACAGCTTTTCCACCTATGTTGTTGTGTTTCTTAAGCCCTTGTAGGAAAGAATCTCAAAGAGTTTTGCGTAGAAAAAAAATATATATGGTATATATTTTTACTAGAGGATTATTTTGAATTGAGATGTGAAAACTGGTCCATTCTTACATTGTGTCTCAAGAATTTATGCATCTTTCTTTTCTTTTAATCTGAAGTATGTTATCCTAACTTGCACCATGGTCACAGTTTCATTCAAAATTATTGAATACCTATTTTCAGTTTATATGATATCCTACAGTTTATAAACTTTCACTAGCAGAAGTTTTCTGACCCAATTTTTACATAATACCTTGCAGTTAAATGTTTTTATTTGAGTAGTCCAAAGCATCACTCCAACCCTGTGAAGCGGAAGCATAGCTATTACAGCCTTTATTTTACAGACAGTGAGACTGAGGCTCAATATTAAGGAATTTGACTAAAGTTACACAGTGAGTCGGTTAAAGAAATCTTCTGATTTCAAATCCAGTGGACAAATCTGTGACACCACATTTGCTGCAAGGCAGTTTCTAAATCCTTGATGCTCTTTAGAGCATTTCTACCTGAGCCATCAACCTGCCAAGGTCTGGATGGTGGAGAACTCACCAACTCTTGATGGACCGGCCATCTTGGACTGCTCCAACTTAGAAATTTCCCCAGCTCAAAGTATGTGAAATTAACTTTTCCATCAACGAACCAATTCAAAGGTGTTATTGATCTTCTACTGGGTGCTGGGTTTCCACTCTCCATCAGTGAGTGTAATGCAGACATCAGGAATGCTCGTGGTGGTCAGTAGGCTTAAGGTGAGGAGCCAGAAAAGCGGTGTGCTCTGAATACTGAAAAAGAGAGCCTGGGGCATAAAAGTGACTAATGAAAGGGAAGATGTAGGTGCGACAGGGACCCAGGAATCATCCAGACTGAGGGAGAAGGGAAATGAACTTCAGTAGAGTAAGGGTCAGTGGGAGGACATGGAAGAAAGCTACAAGGAAATGTGGGGGCACGCTGAGGACATGGGATCTGAGATGGAGGATGAGAAACCGAGAGATGTGCACTTTTGCACGAGTATCGAATAAAATCACTAGAACTGGGTCTGCTCAACAAAAAGAGTATAATCAAGAGATGTGTGGTGCTAACCACGTGGAAACACCCCACCCATGTTCATGAAGGGTCGTCAAAAGGGTTGCCCTTAATTTCTGTTCTCGGTGTTTGGACAGGAAATCCAAATGTCTCCAGGTCTTTCAGCCTGTGGATACAGTGAGACCACATACAGGTGTCAGAGGTGGTTGGGGCATCCCAGGGGAGTGGAACACAGGTGCCTGTTCCTCAGCTGCCAGTTTCCTCTGTTACCATGGTGCTCCTGTGGCCACACCCATTTTCTACAACTGGTTGACAGACTTCAGAGAACCAAACCCCACACTGTGCAGTGAGGGCAAAAACTGAGGAGATGGGAAAGAAGGACCTTTTATCCCCATTTATCACTGGGGGGCCCAGGGCACACAGCTTGTGCCAGAATATTACAGAGTTTCTTATAAAAATGACTCTTTCAAACCCAACCCTTTTTTCTGTAGGGACTCAAAACCACTTCATCCGGGCAGATGTCACAGGCGCCCACCTCTCCTTTCCACTGAATATGTTCATTCTCTGGCGAAAGCGTTCATTACTATCACCTCATGCAACTATATTTCTGGTCACTGCAAACAGCTGGACTAGATTTCAGAGTGAGTTTAGTGGGGTTCATGGTTCCTTGGTGCAAACACATTGAAGGCCAGGTAATGCCCCTTGCAGACTAACTGCATGTAGTAAGCCTCGGACCTGTAGTGACCATCCCGGGAGGCAGACACTGATCCTGTCCCCAACAGAACTGCCAACATTGTCTGCTGGGAGGAGTCATCTTAAAAGTAGTAAGAGGAATGTTTTCTCAAGAGAAAATATGTTCTTAACCTCAAAGAAATAGTTTAGTGCAACCATGCAAGATAAGGCTTTGCATAAAAGGTTAGCTTTTTGATTTATAATCTTTTGTGAAAAAATAGCCTGCAAACTTTAGGTCACACATGCATCTAAGGATTGAAATATTTGATCCGAGGAGAAAAGCTTTCGGGAAGAGTTTATCTGGCAGGAGATTCTTTTCCATAGCTGCCAGGGAGGAGGCAAAGGGAGGTTTGCACAGTCCAGGAGTGGGGCCTCGTGAAAATTCTATTAACACGCTTTGAAGTTATGTCTGAAATATCCTCCTAGCCCACTGTCTTTAACCACCTCTGCCCTAGCTAGGTTACATGGCCCCGAGCAATGAAAAGAGCCCCAAACTTGGCTCTTGTTTAGTCCTGGATTCATCCCAACTAGCAATTTGACTTCTGAGAAGCCATTGTCTCTCTCTGGCTTTCAGCGTCTTCATGGGTAAACAAAGGAGTTAGCTGTGGTGGACTTCCAGCTCCACCCCCTCCCTGCTCTGTGTGCATCTATGAGGAATCTGCTACACTGATTGCCCTGACACCTCGGGGTATTTCAAAACAAAGCCAGCCTGGAAACAGATGATGAGCCCGGATTATCTAAACCTCAACATCTGTCTTTGCTGCTAATATAAACAAACATAGCTTCAATAGATAAATATTAAAAATAGGAGGGTGCTTTAAAATGCTAATGGTGGAAGCATTTACTAATTAGCACATAGGAAAAGTTATCTGAGATGCATAGCGCTCTTTTCTGAAAGCACAATGCCCCCTTGCCAGATACTTGAGATCATTCTAGTTTCTTTGCTGCTTTTGCTTTTCATTCTAAGTTACAAAATTGGTAAGCATATGAATTGGAAATGATTACTAATCCACATTAAGAGTATATTCAGAATAATATAATTTAATTTGAAGAAATTAATTAAAGGAAAAAAAAAAAAGGCTAAACACATGCCAGCATCCAGTAGGAGTAAACTCATTTTCAAAATTAATTTAGCTGGCTTAGGCAGAGAGTAAAATTAATAAAGTAGTTGTGATTAGTGGATCTCCTGTTCTGTGCCAGATTTTGTACACAAACAGAAACATGTATGTGTAAGTGTGAGAGTCTCTACTTATGTTTATATGCATCTGTATATGTATAGGAATGCATAGTTATCTTGAAGACTTAATACAACCCTAATATAGGAGTTATTTTTTTGAGATTCAGAAGTGACTCACCTGGCGAACCCTTAGCTAGTATATGAAGAAGCCCAAACTGGAAAGCAACTGCCTAACCTTAAAGATAATTGTTTATACATTATACCCCATTTTTTCCTGTAAGGGCTTTGTTATAAAACATCCTGGAGCCTGCTGTTTATAAACTGTTACATTTAAATGAAATAAATTATGTCAGTTATATAATATTCTGAGCTTTGATTTCTTTATCTGTAAAAAGAGGGAGCTAAAATATCGACCCCAGGGGACTGTTGTCAGGATTAAATGAGTTACAGCAAATGCAAACATCTACCAAAGTTCCTGGCAAATCATCAGCTTGTGCTGTGTATTAGTTATACATTCTCCAACTCCCTTTGAATCTGGATCTTTTTTCATGTTAAGAAAAAGAAAAATTCAAAGAAATAAAAAAATACTTATTGGATGCTTTCTCTTATAACTTTTTACTATGTCAAAATTCAAAGTTGGCGGAGGTAAGGATTATGAACTCTTTTGTGTGGGATGGTGATAGTTAACTGTGAAGTTCAGTTTTATGATTCCCAGGTCTTTCTATGTCCCCAAGAATTCAAACTGCTTTTATTGTTAAAATGAGCTCGGGGATACTAAAAATATCCCTAACCATTGCCTTTTCTATTGCCTCACTCCCTCTAGTTTAAGAGTCTGATCTCCTCTAGGGGCTTTGAAAGAGAAAGTTTTCCTCTTGTCACACTCACCTTGAAGGCGGACACAATAGATGGCAGTTGCTTTCACCATGCATCTTGTCTCAGTGCAGGCCTTCCGGGGACAGGCCTGCTATATTACCCAGTCTACAAGGGCAGGGAATTTAATAAGGTTATCATATTTTGCCTCTATCAAATGACTCAAGAGCACTCTTTTTTTTTTTTTTAAAGTCATGTCAGATGATGTTGCATTTAAAAATCAGTTACTGAGTAAGGCACAAATCCATGGACATTTTCGTATACCTCAAGTTTCCAGATGAAAATGGGCACTACAGGCCTTTGTTCTGCAAGGGAACATGAGAAAGCTGGTGGCTGTCTGCAAATTATTAAGATCGTGGAAATAGAATGGCATCAATTAGACAGTTCCTGCAACGCACCTCCAACTTCCACACATTCAGCCTTTTAAAATTGTTTACTTACTTAACCCTGTCTTGACTCTCCTCAACTGCTGTACATACGCCAAATGCAGGCTTTTCTGAATTAATGCAACTGATGAATTAGGCTTCCCAGGTGTCTTATGAAGTATTGTCTAGGGGCCAGTGGCCTAGTTTTAGCAGTCTTTTCATGTTTAGATTTAGACAGCAGCGCTTGTTCGTACAATTATTTGAGTGTTCGATTGCATTTTTCCTTATTTTTTTAATGAATGAAAAGCAGAAAAGGAAAGGGTTGGTATAGTGTTGGGAAGCTAAGCTCATAGGACAGTTGAGCGAATGCAGGAAGTGAGTAAGCATGACAGAAACAGAAAACCTTTACAGAATTAAGAACATGTGAAACACTGGAAATGTGATGTTGAAATTTGTCTCTAAATGTAAATTGCAGTTAGGAATATGATAATAAATTTATATTTGTGGTTTTTCTCTCATAATTGCCTCTTACAAAAGTAAGCCTGCATCTGACCCTACCATTAGAATTTTATGTGGGCATTCTGGAAAGTTCTGGCAAAGAAGGTGCTTGCCTGTAATTGTCAAACTCCTGCTTGCCCTGGCTCGAGTCCAGCTCTTCCACGGGACACTGATGTGACTCTGGAAGCTTTCTTGGATGGAGGAGCTTTCTCTCATTTTAAAAGTGCAAACAAGTTTCCTCATTACTGAAGAATGCATTTCAGGATATAAAATCTCATCTACACAGCTATATATGATTTGGGACCCAGTTAACTTATAAATTGATTCTCTTCCTCTGCAGTCCAGGCAATTGAACTAACTTGAAGGCTTTCTTTCAATACAGTCATCCACATTTAAGGCATGGTGACCTAAAGTTTTCCCTTGAGAAGTCATCTCTCTGAAAATCTATTACTGTTAGTCCTGAATACTTGCTCCAGGGGCATCTGGAGAAACTCAGCATAGCATACAAGGTATGCTTGTTGTTTGGGGGCTGCATTTGGGGGTGTCTTCCTTCCTCTACTTTCTTCAGTCTGCCTTTTACTTTGTAATATGAGCCTTCATTCATCATCATCTTCATGATCATCACCATCATTTCAAATCACAAGACTTTCAGCTCCTTTATTCAACCATTTGTTTCTATTGTGGTTCTAAGCAAATTGTGAAATGAATTTAAGAAAATAAATATTCGTATTTCAGAGAGAAGTCCAACCATTAGAGAAAAAATTCAATATTTAAATCAAAGTCAAGTATTGTTGGCATTTAAAATGAAGAGACTATAAGATGTTCTTTTCTTTGATTCCAAGTACATACATTAACAACACTACTTGGAATCTTTAGCATTTCTATGCTGCATTACCCTGTTGTCAAGTACATTTATGTTAGTTTATGAAAAACTCAACAATGACCCATTGAGTTAGGTATGAAAAAGTGCTTTTAGATTTAATAACAATAATTTACATTGATAGAGTTTTGTATTTGAGGCCACATATGCACTTCCTCAATTAACATGAGAAGAATTTATAACACCTGTATTATAGATGAGAAAAATGAGATTCCAAAGGGTCAGTGAAACTGACAGAGTCAAGGGCTTGGATTTTGATTTCTGATGCCAACGCCAATATTCTTCCTTGCTTGGTGAAGAAAAGCCCTACAGGCAATTCTTCTAGATCAAGCAGGGCCTCCCCAACCCTGCGTGCAGGTGAACAGCCTTCCCATGGGGCTCTCTTGCATTGCCCTTCTGTATTCCCTAGCAGTGTTTAGCAATGAGCCATCATTTTCAAGGGCACCTTAGGCAGAATGAGGGATGGATGACTGAAGAGGCTACACGCACCTGCTGCCAGATGGGAAGGGAAGGGAAAGAAGGCCCAATGGCCAAGGGTAACCTGGGGACCCTGACTGAGCTGGAGAAGGGCCCCAGTGTGACGTTTTGGTGATGAGCCCAGAGCCCAAGCATTGTATGGGGTAAGCTGTGGATGTTAACTTGCATGATCCCTACAGCCCTGCGCATTTAGTATACAGAAAACCGGGCCAGGTGAGCTCTTCCTTCCTAGAGCCTCACATTGAATGGCTGTTTGAATACATGTATATAATTACCCAATAAGAGAGCTATCCCACGCCTTTCAGATAACCCACCCTTTTCCCTAAGGAGTCCAGAGCTGCCCTCATTGCCTCCGGGTCCTGTGCCCACCCACCTTGTCTTCTCAGGAGCTTAGATCCCCAGTTCTCACAGGGCTTACATCAACTCTCACACTTTTTGCTCTCAGGAACCCTTTACATATTTAAAAGGACTGAGAAGCCCGAAGAGATTTTGTTCATGTGCATTATATATATCAATATTTCCGTCCTAAACATTAAAACTGACAAAAATCATGTTCAGTCTTTTTTAAATGAACAGTAAATCCCCATTATATGTTAACATAACATATTTTTAAAATAAAAAACAGGCTATATTTTCCCCAAAATAATTACTGAAAAGAGCGTTATCACACTTTTGAAAATTTCTTAGCAAACAGCTATATTCTCATATCTTCATTTCTGCTTCTTTATTCAATCTATTGCAATGTATCATTTTGTTTGAAGTATTTAATAAATAAAGAAAATATGCTTCCATGCAGATTAGATTTGGAATAGGAAGACATACTTCAATAAACATTTGAAATAGTTGTGGATTTTCTTCTCTGATACGGTACTCGACCAAAACTCAACAAATGCTGATTTTTGAAAGAATAGTTACAATGTGAAATATGAAATTATTAATATAGAAACTAATTTGTCTCTGTGGCTTTAAAATCTGCTGGTCTTTTCTGTACTATCTTTTCAACTTCTTGTTAGTCAGTAACTACTTCAAAATGAATGTGTTAAATAATTTAAATAGTTTTAAAAAAGGAGGCAAAGCATTTGAACAGACTTTTCTCCACACAAGATAGATGAATGGTGAATAAACACAGGAAAATTCAATATCATTTGTCATTAGGGAAATGTAAATTGAAACCACTATATGATACTACTTCATACCCACTAGTATAACTATGTTAAAAGTTGGACGCATAACGTGTGTTGGGGAGAATGTGGGAAAATTGAAACACTCAGGTATTGCTTGTGGGAATGTAAACTGGTGTGGTCTCAAATGTTAAACATGGACTTGCCACATGGCCCAGCAATTCTACTCCTGTGTGTTCATTCAGAAGAAGTGAAAGTATGTGTCCATGCAAATAGTTGTACACAATAGTTGATAACAGCATTCTTCACAATAGCCCCAAGTAGAAAGAACCTAAATGTCCAGCAAGTAGTGAATGGAATAAAAAACAGTGATAAATCCATACAATGGAATGTTATCTGACAATGTGAAGTAATACAATACTGATACATGCCATAATATGTATGAATCTTGAAAATATTATAAGTAGTGAAAGAAACCAGTCAGAAAACAACACATGTTTTATAATTCTGTTTACATGAGATATACAGAGAAGGCAACTCTATACAGGATAGCCCAGAAGTAATTTAGTTATACAGTATAGTTTATTTGAATTTTGTTACATTGTTTATTATATTTACATGTTTAACACTGTTTAATCTTGTAAGTGCTTCAAATGCCTTCCATTAGCACTGCAACATTCCTCAAACCTTCCCAGTACACTGACACCCAGTACAACACAAATTCTGATCTGTTGTGATGAATTTTGTAGATTCAGCCGTTTACCTAATTTTGGGCCACCCTGTAAAAATATGAAGTAGAGTAGTGGTTGCTGAGCACCAGGGTTAGGAGCAGACAGCCACTTTAATGGGAAAGGAGTTTAGTTAGTGGGTGATAAAAATGTTCTAAGATTAGGTTCTTGTGATAATTGTATAACTTTGCATATATACTTAGATGCACTGAATTGTACACTTAAAAAGGGTAGTTTGTGATTTATGCATTTTACCTCAGTATTCATCCACTGGTTGATCTTGCACTTGGATATTTGACCATTCCCAATCTTGTAAAATTGCACGGTGGACATTTGGAAAATATTGGTGTAAAGAGTTATATTGACACATTTCATTACACAATACAAAAAAAAATAATAATAGTAACATTCACTAACAACACCACCAATCTTATCTGAAAAGTCTTTAAATATTTGGAAGCTGTCAAGTTCCTGGTGATAAATTCAAGTTTTTCAAAATTCTTATTTTCCCCATGAAAGCTCAAGTTGTATCACTGGCAGTAAATACTACCAATTGTTTTCCTTGAAGTGACACTTTATTCCTTTTTGAGAAAATGTCTGTGAGATACCAATTCTGAATAACCATACTTTGTAGTTCATTCAAGGAAAAATAGTGTGTCTTGAAAAACACAACTAGGTCAGCTCACAATTCAAGTGATCACACAATTGCTTTTCTCTGCATGCCATTTTTTTTTTTTGGTTAGGGGCCAGAGAATAAATATTTTAGGCTTTATGCAGACATACTATATGTATGCTTTGTATTTTGTCACACAGAATATTAAACGTATGTACACTTGAGGGTCACAGTATGTTATGATACATTAAATTATTAACTTTCACTGCTTCATCAAGGACAATCTTAAACGAAAACGGCATTTTATTTTTTTTTACCATGCAGACATAGTGTTGAAGCATATAGTGACAACCAATAATGCACTTTGATGCTTTAATTCAGGATAAGGCACAAGAGGTTTTACCCACCATTGCTTTCCCACCTGGAGTGAACATGCTCACCAATGAAAAAGGCAAAAAATGTCATAGAATTATTCTGAGAACAATCTAGACTTCACAGACCCTCCAAAAACATCTCAGGGACCTCCAGGGGTCTGTCGACCACACTTGGGAAACTGCAGGTCTCAGTGTCTTTCCCCATCCATTCTTCTCTTAATTTTCTCTCATGTGAAAGGATATCACATAAAAACCACTCCCAGCATCTCATGGACTGTAGTTTAGGAAAAATCTAGTTAGGCGTTCTTGGGCAAGGTACTTAATCTTTCTGAGTCTCAGTCTCCTTGTCCATTGAGTGGTGAAAATAATACTCACTCATGGGTTTTAAAGATTAAATGAGATTTTAAGTAAAATATGTATCAGAGTGCTGGGAATACTAATTTATTGCCCACTATATTTGTCTTTTCATATTATGAGTTAATTTCTTGTGTGCTGTTAATTAACTGCACAGAAGAATTAATCACACTCAAAGTGAACTCTCTAATTGGTAGATTTTCAGGCAGGGTGAGGGGAAGGCAGGGGGCATGTATCGGGGTGTAGCTTACCCACACTGGACCCCCCCAACAAGAGCCAGTTAGGAATGGCAGCCCATCTCCCTTGAGACTTGGGGTTCTTTGTTACTTAAACTCTGTACAACCTTTGGCATAGATATAGAATTACAGAAGAAACCAATTGTAGTAGGATGCAGTTATTAAAGTATTTAAAAATGAGGTGTAGCATGTGCTTCATGATTATTGCATTAAATAAAACCCAGCAGTGAGGTGAGTCCAACAACTAACATAAATTTGAAGCAGTGTCAAGTGGAAAAGGATATTTCAAGATATGGGCAACAATTAGAACATGATATGAAAATAGCTGCGATTTCACTGACAAAGCCACAGGTACAGCTGACACTACTGTGAGAGGTTATAGTCATAAGTAAAGGATATGCTACATTGCAATTAGAGAGCAGCAGAAATAAAGATATGCATTTCCCTTCCATTGAAGTTGATAGACCTCCTTGAATTCTGTTCACAGGACTTTTGGGGTCAGGTGCATAGACCCTAGGTTAATAACCATTCCTCTATTATATTATCTCCTTCATCATTTTCTTTTTTTTACATATAGATAGGATGTTCAAGGCAGAAAAAAGTGCTTAAGAATTATCAGTTGTCTCATGAATTTTGGAGCAGAGGTAGGTCTGATGTATTTACCTGGCTTATGATTTTTTGGATGAAGAGTATATTTCCTGAATTATTGCTCACCTCCCATGTAAATTTAAACTCTGTTGACCCAAGTCTAGGAGGTAGGAAGGCTATATACTATGCTTAATTACAAGTTACAAAGTTATAAGTACGTACAAGCCTTTTCTGACTGTTCAAATAATAACCTCTCAATCTGTGGGTAGTTTCCTCTCCAAGCATAGATTGAAGTACACAAACTATACACATGAGTGATTTTAAATCTGAACTGAAATGTGTGTGTGCGCACGCACGCGCGCACACACACACACACACACACACACACCCTTTCCACAGTGCAGAATCATAAGATAGATAAATTGTTTAACTTCTAACACCATGTCTGGCCCTAATTGATTCTCTCTCCCCAACTGAGCATTTTAACGTGTTCTAAGTTGAAAAAATCTAGCAGCACTAATTTGATGCTGCAACTGTTTATGAGCCTTTGAATGGGCAAAGGGGGGATTGATCTAATTTCTCACTATGGCTGGGGAATACTTTAAGTGGCACCTGACTGGTGTAGTGGGAGAAGGGAGGAACAGTCAACCATAACCACTGGGCATAAGAAGGGCTTATTCTCATTCCATGAGAAGCAACTCTTGATGGAGAAGGATGGTTCCGATAGGGACTTTAGACTTTCTTTATTAATGAGGATGCCTCTTTGGAGGATTATTTCACTACGAGGGAGAAGTAAATACAAGATTTTAGATGCACACCATTCATTTTGAACTTCCTAGTTGAGACAGATACATTTTTTCTCTCCCATCTTCTCTTTAAGATCCAAAATGAAAGTATTTAGGGAAATAATTAATATACACAGGTTAAAGTTGTTAACCTAGAATAGAACTGGCACCTTACCTGTTCAAGTGAAAACAGCAAACAACTCCAGAGATCCATGAAGCACTTTCTCATTCATTCAGAATAAAATCTTAGGCCAACAACAAGGACCTGTCTCTCCCATCTTCCCATGCTGTGTGCAGCCTCATTTGTACCCACAATACTCTTGCTTGGTCAGCCCAACTCCTTTGGCCACCCTGCCCTCTGCTGGTCCTGGAACAGGCCTGCTTGGTCCCATTTAAGGGCTGTGTGTTTGCTTTGCATTTGCTCATCCCTCTGCTGAGAAGAAATAACCCCTCCCTGAGATATTTGCATGGCCCTGTCCCTGACCTCATTCAGGTTTCTGCTCTCAGGTCATCTCCTCACATGTAACTCCCCTGGTGTGTGGAATAATGGCATCTTAACTCATCCTGGCTCTCTCTATCTCTAATCCCCTTACTCTGCCTGATTTTCCTCCATAGCACTTACCGATGTTTGATGCATTGCATAATGATGTGTTCACTAATTTGCAGTCAGCCATCCTCCTCTAGAAGTTCAGCTTCATGAAGGCAAAAGCAATGCCTGTTTTATTCATTGTGTATCTTCAATGCCTAGAAGTGGGTGCTCAATACTCATATATATTGAATAAACAGGTGAAATTAATCATTTCACAATATATGATATCACTAGATCTTACCCTTGAATTCCTGTTTTTCTAATAATAGTATAATGGAGCAAGTTCCTTAAACTCTCTCAACATCAGTTTCTTTATAAAGTGGAGAAAATAATATTTATGCCTCGAGTTTGAAAAGACAAAACAACACAAGCAGAAAAGCATTGCAAACTAAGCAAACTGTATTTTAGCAGATGAGAATCAAAGCCCAAGGAGTTCTGATCCTACCTGTAGTATTTGATTTTGTGCTGTGGGCCCACTGAGCAGTATCAGTTGCCTGATGCTGTGGTTGTGAATAAGGACAGGATAGGATACACGAGAGGGAGCCAATCCTTTACCTGGACCATCTTTGCCAAGAGACAGTCTTACCTTATACTTGTAAAGGGCATTATAAAACGTTTTTGTTGGCATGATCTAATTTGGTTTTCACAATTAATTCATACAAAAAGAAACCTTGTCATTACCATTTTATAGAAAATGGACGACAAAAAAAATTAAGTGATTTGCTGATCACATAGCTGATAAGAGGCAGGATAAGGACAAAAATGTGGGTCTTCTAAGTAAATCTCGATACTTTATTTACTGTATCTTATTACCTTGAAACAGGAAAGATCTCTGGCATTTTGGGGTCATTAGTGTATCACGCTCACAAAACTCATTGCCCCATACACATGTGGTCCATTCACGACGTCCCCCTGCTCTGGTCCTCACAAAAGTCACATGTATGTCAAGGCGATGCTCGCAGCCCTCACAGCATCTCCTCAGAGATGCTGCATTCAGAGCAGAAGCACACACAGTGATCTCAAAACTTGAGGGAAATGCCAGAGATGACATGTGCATGCTCACGGGCGCATGCGTGCACACACAGCAGAGCATCTCTAATGATAAGCTTGCTTGGAATGTTTTAAGGGACTTTGCTACTTTCCAAGGTGAGTGGAAAGACATGTGAATATGTAAGAGGCCACAGTGGAAACCATCATCCATCACCTTTGCAGAAGGGTATAAAACTTGTTCATGACAGGGAGGATATTCTTTGAAGGTGGCCTCATACCTGTAAAATAGCAGCCTAATTTGTTCCAGAAGTAAGTACAAGCTCCTGTGGAAGACCTGGAGTAGGTCTTTTTTACTGAAAGACATCATCTCACATGGGGATGTTTACACACATTTTTTCTCTGCAATTTGACAGCCAGCCTATAAATTTTTGTTAATCTTCCTGATTTCCACAGATGCTAATATTGATGACTGTGTGCTGTGTGCTTATACCGTCTGACTTCCCAATACAATAAGTGCTTAATCAGCATCCCTGCTGGGCAGCCCAGCGTGTTTCCCTGATGCATGGGCACTGGGCTGGGTGAGGTGGGTGACTTCCCCATTCTGCTGGAGTGACAGCCTTGGACACCTACAGAACCCTTCTGACTGTTTGGGGAGCTGGAAGTTGAAGCCTCTGGTGCTTAAGGACAAAACAAACATAAATAAGAAATCATGTACAGATGTGGCTCTCACAAACCCCCAACAACAAGAGAAGAAGAAGCAGCAACAAATGAAAGGAGAAAAATCAATACTAAAAGCGGAGAAGAAAAGAAACAGAGAATCCTCCAAAGACTATACTTCAAAGGTTTAATTTCAGGCTCAAATACCTGACTAAAAATCAGTATTTTTAGTGGTAGCTGAAATTCCAGAAAAGAATGAAAGATAATTACAAGGAACAAATTATGAATTTTCTACTTAACTCCCCCACCCCCCCACCACACACACACAAGGAATTAGGTGAGGTATTTACTCAGAACAAGTAATGAATAATGAAGAAAAAAATAAGTATTCGGAATCACTAACATTAGTATTTATTTTAACCTAAGGAAGATAGGGCCCATGTATTCTTTTGGTTCAAATTACTACATATGACCTGGATTATATTTGTTGGTTTTAATCTTAATGTACAAATCAGCACAATTCTGGAGCCTTATTCCAAGAATTTTGTTGATATATGTTGATAAGTAGATATACCTCTTAGTCTAATGTATTGTACATACATGTCACTAGAAAAGGAAATGTTTTAATAACATAGAAATATAAGAAAATGCTGAGGTATTAGAGATCGCTGGCTGTGAAGATGTCTTCACTACTTTTCATTCTTGCTATTCTCTGCTTGACCATAAGAATACACCTTATCCTCATGGGTCCATGACCTTAGGTAATGTTTACCCTTAGGTTTTGAGAGACAGAGTAAGGTGATGAATGACCAAACTCTTCAAGATAGGACATGTATATATGACCCGTTAAAAAGGGTATCTTCTCATGCTTTTATTGGTATTGAGGGAAATCCTTTATATGCTCTACTTTTTTCTGCCCAGCAATTTGTCAAGAAGGAGAATGAGACCATTTTCTCTTAAATAAAAAAAATATGTATATATAAGATTTGGATCTCAAGGGATGGAATTAGGATCAATGAGTGGAAGCTCTATGAGTAGCTTAAGTGAAAACTTCAGTTATACAGGGCTATCCCAAGTATGAGTGGTATGTAATATATGAGACATTTCCTGTTACTAAAATTTCCAAAGTGGAGGGGAAAGACTGTTGGGAGACTGGCTCTTGTAACCCTAGCATTTCTCACAGAGCTTGACACAATCAGGAGGTGCCCAGTGACTACCTGACCACTGAGCAGGTTAGGGGGAGATGTGAAGCTATTAAACTGGGCCAGTGCTAAGGCTCCTATAATCCTGACTCTAAATTTATCATGTTTTTATCAGATGTGAATGATGTGGTCGTAAAGTTAGAAAGTTACTTTCTTATACTTGTTCTATTTTGTGACTATTTGAGAGATTTCTAAAAATCATTTCTCTCCCTAATGCCTATGAACAAGGAGGTATTTATGAAAGGGAAGTGACACACTAGCTATTAATAGCTAAAATAATTTTTTTCTCAATGCTTTTGACTTTATTTCCTTACTGCCAATTCAGTTGTCTAGTAGACCTCAGGAACCATTGGATATTAATGTTTCCAGGCTGCAATGAGGAAGTCTTAAGGGAACAGTCCCTAGTGTGTGGGGGTTATCTTTTGCAGTTGATCAAGTTTTATGTGGCCACATCTCAGTACATGTGGACAATGAAACCCTTGGCTATAAATCTTAGACTCTTAGACACCATTTCCAGGAAGCTCACCGGAACTCTGTAAAGAAAAACCCGATCAAGTGTATCTAAAGGAGACTATAAATGAGTTTGCCCTGAAGTGTTATGATGCTTAATGGAAATGTGTTCTGCTGTTTTCTTTAATTAACTTTTCATTTCTGTGGCACCGTGATGGTGACGGGACTGTTGCTCTCAGCACTCTAGAGCATGATGTAGAAGAGGTCAGAGTTAAGTGCCCATATGGGCTGTGAGGCTTGGCTCAGTGCAGTCCCCCATGTTGTATCCCAGTCATTGCATGAGCTCTTCATCACCTGGGAGACTGAGCAAGGAATAGGGGTTATGAACCTAAATTCATTGCCAGGTCTAGAAAAAAATAGGCAGAGAGGGAGCGAGAGGGAGGGAAGAAGGGAGGGGAGAGGTGGGAGACAGAGGGCTTTCAGCGTGTCTACCCATGGCATACAGAGCAATCCACTGAAACCAATCAAAAGAGGTCCCCAGAAGTTTCTTTTGGGTGTGAGTCGACAGAAATCTGGGGGTCAGGACCTAGGGAGAGAATGCAGGGCCCCTAGGAAACATTACTATTATCTTCCTACCAAAGGTCCCTACCCTGGGGACCCAGAGAGCATTTGGGGGTGTGAAAGCTAATCCCTGCCTAAGTCTACTGATAAGAGGAAAGTCAGTGCAGTGACAGTGTCCTGCGTAGTCTCCCACACACTTTTAAAGGGTGTTTGGGTTTGAACAGCAATGCTCTGCTCCACAGTTTATTTTCTAACTATGCTTTTTAAGAAATTGTTAAAAGGAGTTTGTTTTTATCAGTTACAGATGACTGAGGTAGCCCAAGCACAAGGTACATGGCAGTCAGTGAAGGGCTATCCATTCTACATGCAGAAACCCAAGGGTTAACTTTGTTAGGAGAAAAAGAAATAAAAATAAATGTAGCATGAGCGTAAGGTGCTGATGACTAAAAGGAAACCACTAGGAATCATGCCAAGTAATGATTTTCGAGTCCAGTTCTGATGCCCTACATTGTGGTTTCTCAACAGTGATCTTTACAGAGGCTCCCATAGGCCCTGCTTCAGTGCCACGAAGCAGAGGACTTAGGGTGGCATGTGGGTGAGGACATGTTTATCGTCTATATGGGTCTAAGTCTTTTTGTTTTTTTCCCAAAACTACAGTGGGTTTTCCTTTAGTCCTCATACCTGCCGTACATCTCTTAATGTGGTAAGCAACTTGTGAAGTTGTATAGGCCCACTTGTGAGCAGTGGAGTGCACAGTGACCTGGAAGAAATGATTCCCCTGGTCTAGACCATAAGTGGCAAACAAAGGCCTATAGCCTGAACCTGACTAACCACAAGGTTTTGTGAATGTTGCTTTATAGAAAGACTTGCTCATTTTCATTTAATTGTTTGATATGAGAGAGAGAGAGAGAGAGAGAGAGAGAGAGAGAGAGAGAGAGAGAGAGAGAGAGAGAGAGAGAGAGAGAGAGAGAAGTGGGAGGGCCCAGAGCAGGTTCCATAGTTGTAACATCATTACTTATGACGTGGTTTCATTCTATACAGGTGAACGTGGGGCTATGTAAGGTGGTGACTGAACTGGGAGCCTCCCAGATGGCAGACAAGAACCTTTGCCACTGAGCCATCCCAGCAGTTACCAGTTGTGCTGCAGTTCAGCATACGGGGTTGCACAGGCCAGGGCTGGGGCTGAGAGTCGAACCGCAGACCTCACGATTGAGAGGCAAGCACTCAAGCACTGAGCATCCTGGCTTCCCCTCACTTTCTTCTTCTTTTAAAAAAAATATTATCTCCCTCACTTTCTTCTTCTTCTTTTAAAAAAAATATTATCTATCACTGTTATCTAGCTACAACAGCAAAGGTGAATAGTTTCACTAGAGTCAAGAATCCTGCAAAGCCTAAAATATTTACTCTCTGGCTCTTTGTAGAAATCATTTGTCAACACCTGATCTAGACTCTAGGTCATCGTTTCTCAATGGGACGAACTACAAAAAATTTTGAAATTGATCTTGTCTTTCATCTTTATGACCTAAAATATACTTTTGTAGGAATCATCCTAAAACTTAAATGTGATGATGCCAGTCCCCTCTCTGGGATTCCTATAACACAAATCTAGGCCCCTCGCAGGGTGGCCTTTGCAAAACTATTTCTCATTGCTTCCTCTCTGGTCAACTCTCCACTCTCTTCCAATGGGGCTGTTCCCTCTCTTCAAACCTGTATCATCATTAATGCTGATACATTTGTTTTAGAATGATTCCTTCTCCTTTTCCTGGGATCACTCCTTAGTAGGCCTACCAAACGTCCCATTTTAAATGGACAGAAAGCAATGGTACTGTCCTGTTTCAAACGGTACATCTGGTCAGCCTACTGACATCATGAATTTAGCCCAGTGAGACTAGGCTGAGAGACTAGCCCAGTGAGATGTACCATTTGAAACGGGACAGTACCATTGCTTTCTGTCCCTTTTAAAATGGGATGTCTGGTCAGCCTACTTTTTAGTGATGTCTAGCCCAGGGACAGCTCCACCCAGGACATTTTCTAATCACCATTTTTCACTCTCTCAATTCCCGTAGCATTTGTGCATATCTACATGATGGCATTCATCATTTATGACACATCTTATCATTTGTCTGCTTACTTGTTTTTGTCACCAATAGATGATAAACCCTCAAAGCCTGGATCCCTGCATATTTGGCTGCCAGAATTCCTGCCTCAGGTTGAATAAAGATATATGAAATGAATGTGTTAATGATTGCTCTTCCCAATATGCCAGACCTCTACCAACTAGTTAAATCATACATTTAGATCTTCATGCAACACTTTTTTCTTCAGATACCTAAACAGCCCTCCTATAATCCTTCCATATGTGTTTTCTTCTAAAGCTACTACCCAAATTCAACAAACCTGAGCAAGGGGTGGTCAGATACAACATAACCCATAGCAACACCTCTGTCCTTCACATACACAATATATTTTTTCTAATACATACAGACATTTCAATAAAATCTAAATAACTGTGCTTAATATGTTATAGGCTGGAGTGTTTTACTGAAGTCGTTATTCATTCTGTTTTTAACAAAATATCAATTGAGTTCCAGTTTTGTGCCAGACTTTCTTGTGAGTGTCAAGGATACATGCATTCTAAATGTACACACATACCAATGTGCATTTAAAATAATGTCAGTGTTATGTCTTAAATAGTCCTTCTGGGCTGGTAGCAGTTGTATCAAAATACACTGTAATTATTCTATTGCATCACAATGTTGAAGGTAGAACTTATTTATTTTGGAAAAACTATACCCAGGTAAGTTTGGTGCCCACTCCTGATTAAAGGTCACAGTGTAAAACATCTGAAGTATAAAAGAATGAAGCTGGTCCCTGAAAATTGATTTCTACAAATCAATGTAAAGCCTTAGATGACTAGAGTGACACATTTTTAAAAGGTGAGAATCATCCAAGTGTGAGCAATTGGACAAATGCTTCAACCAGGGAGCCCGCACCTTAGGTGGGTGAATGTGAGCGATCACATAACTTTTCTAACCCTCAGCATGTTCACAGCACCGAACATTTTAGGCTGAGTATAAGTCTCGTGAGTCAAATTGGAGGGTTGAAGGAGATAAGGTGAAGATGGGAGCTCATTGTTAAGCACATCTGCGTTTTCACAGGAAATTTTGGGATTACAATCAGGCGGATGCCTGTGCTGAGGATTGGCAGAAACTCTTCAGTGGGTTTTGATGGGAGAAACCATTCCTATGTATGGAGCTAGGTGTTGGAGAAGTGTCTAAAGGTGGAAAAACTTTGACAAGCCAACACTAAGTTGATTCTAGGATTAGCAGGGTTTCCCCACTGGGCTGAGAAGGCTACTGCCTTACTAAATTCTACAGTTCATAACAGCACAGAGACAAATTGCTTCAGTTCTTTTGTCCTGAAAACAAGTGTGTTTGGCCCTTAAACCGCTGGGAATATTTGCTTGAAAGGAGAGCTATGGTCAGAGCTGCTGAGTAATGCTGTCACAGCTTTCCTGAGTCCCTGCTAATCCAGCAATCATCTCATCAGTTGAGCCTCCACAATCCCTTGCAAGGATTAATAGCGGGGAGGAATTTACTTGCAGGAAGGATTGCTCAGTGTGAGAGGGAGACTCAGCAGCAGGCTCCTGTGGGAGCCTGAGAGGCCACACTGAGATGCCGGAGAAGGAAAATGAAGGGGAAAAAACAGCAAATAGGGTTACAGAAAACAGAACATCAGAGGAACCCCGGTTGAGGGAGTAAAGCAGGCTTTATGAGTAGGAAAGCAGAAGTTGCTAGTTGCTTTCCTTCCTGTGGTTCCTCCCCACGTGCATGGCTCTCGCATTCCCCCCTTGATTACCCTTTATTAGTGAGAGGCTGCTTGCCTTACAGTTCTCCCACCTGATGTCATTTTGAATGCTTTTCTCTGTCTTTAACATGCAGAGAGGCTGACCTGGGTCTCCTTAAGACAATCCCTTGTTCTTGGTGACTGCTGATTTATTAAATAAAAACTATTATGAGTTGTTCATGTAGATTGCTCCTCCTAATCTTAAAGTGTATTGGATTTCTGAAGGACACTTTTCCTAATGGATTCAATCCCCTCCCCCAGCCTGGGGGGATTTTTTGACATTTTCAGTTGATGGTTACAAAGGAACCTTTATCCTTATTTGAAAGTCCTGTGGACCCACTCTTCACCCAGGTGACCTTGTGGCCTCCTGTCTAGCCAGCCCCGGTCCTTTGGTCCTTTGAGTCTGCTTGCACTCTTACTGATGCTCATGGTCCTTAACCAGACCCTCCCTTTCCACTCTCTTTAGTGAAGGGAATAATGAGTTGTGCCATTTGGGAGGGCCAGGGAGTCAGTGCGTGCCGGGAAGGGAATTCTGAACTTCTGTGCTATATTCAAAAAAGGACAAGAGTGTGGCATTTTGGCTTAAAAAACAAACAAAGGGGAAGCCGGGATGGCTCAGTGGGTTAAGCGCTCACTTTGCAGCGCCGGGGACTGAGGATCGAATCCCAGCCCCGGCACGTGGGGACCCATATGCTGAACTGGGAGCTCCCCCAGTTCAGTTCTCTCTCTCTCTCTCTCTCTCTCTCTCTCTCTCTCTCTCTTTCTCTCTCTCTCTCTCTGTATCTCTCTCTGTCAATAAATAAATAAATAAATAAATAAATAAAAACTTAAAAAAAAACCCCAAAAACAAACAAACAAAAAACAACCAAACAAAACCCCTCTTCCCCTAACACGGCGTGAACTCTTGGATAATTGCAGGCAGCATTCGTTAATGGCTAATTTAATGGTTAATGCTTATGAAGCCCTTACTCTTGCCAGGTAATTCATAGGAGTTTTCTCCCTTCATTTTCCAATAGACCTAAGGACTGGCTAGGATTTTCCCCCTCTGTAAAGTTGAAGTCAGAGGTAGGAAGTGGGAGAGGGTGGAGAATCGGAGGTCATGGGGCTGGTGAGGGCGCCCTCTGCAGGCTCTCTAGTGGGTCACAGGCCTCGCCCCACCAGGACTCTGTGCTCTGCTCTTATGCTGAGGGTCCTCCTGCCTTCCCTCCTGGATTCTCCTTCCCTTCCAGCTTCTTTCTGCTTCTGTGTTATCTGGTCCTTTCACCACCCTTATCAGCATTTCTCTAGTCAGCCTTCTAAAGCCCCTATGTTGTTCCTTAGTCATTCCGCGGTCCTTAAAATGGTTTCGAGGAGTTTATTAGAAAAAGAAAATTATAAAAACAAATGTGAATAACATTTTACAATTTCCTGAACGTTTAAAGACAGATTAGTCCTTTTGAGCAACTGCATGATAATGGTTTTATCCCATCCTGTCTTGAAGATTAGGCAAATGAGGCTTAGGGACATTAAAACACTTGTCCCAAACACTGTCATCATCAATAGTAGAGGCCAAATTCAAACCTGTGTGGGGACCCTGAAGGGCTAACAAAATTTTAGACTCAGATTGCTTATGTGCCAACATTAATGAGAATGAGCAAAAGGGGCCTAGGGGATCTGGGAAATTTGGGGGACTCACACTTTTCTCTCAATAAGAGAGTGCGTGCTACTCAGCTCTGTTCCCTGGGCCACATGAGAAAACGGACACAGGATGTTGGATTTTTCCCCCCAACATTTCAAGGGAGACCAGAAATCTAGATGTTTAAGTAAAAGGCCCGGATCTTTCAGTGTTGAATACTGCTCCATGTATCTGAACAAGGCCCCAGGGGAGGCCAGTATTGCACACAAGCAAGCTGAATCCTGTGCCACTAGCTCCCATATTCTCCACCAGACCCTGTGACTTCCCCCTTTTTCTGTCCCTTCTCGTCCTACATTGTCTGGTTACCGCTCTGACCCTTATTCTCATTGGCCTTTTCTTTTCCCATCTGCATTCCTGTCTTAGCTGACCATTTTCATGGTAAGCATCCTCCCTCTGCTTCTCTCAGGGGCCTCCCTCATCCCTGGCTATGCCTCCTCTCAGTACTCCAGATGTTCTGTGATAGAATCAGGATGGCTATTTACAAAGCAGAAGGAAGTAACAGAAAGGACGAGGTTTTGTCCACAAAGCAAGAAACCCTCTACTCAGGGAGTTGACGAAGGGAAACAGAATTGGAAATGGTTTTATTTCAATTAGATTTTAATTAGCTTCTGTGTTGGAACCATCGGATCGGTTGCCAAATAATTGAAAAAACAACAATATTTGCATCTGTTGTTGCTAAGAATAGAAATTTTGCAGCATCTGATCTATATTTTATTCAGAGGGTGAGAGGGAGGAGGCAAGCTCAGTGGGGAAAGGATTTCAGATTAAATAATCAATGTCAACCAAAGCAGTGTGGTGGGTCAGCCCAGGAGCTTGTATGAGCAGTCCTCTATAGCCTTGCCCTCATTTCATGTGGAATTAAGATAGGATGGGTGGCAAACAGCATTTAATTGGCAGCCTGCATGAACTTATTATAGAGTTCTAGCAAGTCTAATTCAAGCATGCCAGGAAATCAGGAAACAGCCATTGTAGCCAAGAGCGTAGCATATGAGGGTCAAGAGAGGCGTCTTGGGGAGGAGTCAGAACTGTGTCATTGGGTTCTTGTTCTCAGCATTGAGTGTGCAGGTGGCAATGGCACTGTTTCTAGTGAGTTGCATTTCTCTGTGGTCCCTTTCCTATGCTCTGCTGCCGAGGTAAAATGTCATGTGAACTGTGAGTGGGGCATGGACCTTGGGGATTTCCCAAGGCCACTCACAGATCCTGATCGTAGGTTTGGAAGATCTCTTTTTTTTTTTTCCTGACAAGACAAACAGGTTTGCAAGGCTATGAAGTTGAAAATGCTTTCCCCATGGGACCATGGATGTCTGTGAATTTTCTCTTGGGGAAAGTGTGGTGTTTGGGAGGCTAAGCACCTCATGCCCTGTTTCCTCCAGAGACCAGTGTTCCTGTTCATGGAATACTGTATTGCAGGAAAGTCTTTCGGCAGCACTTCATCGCTGGTATGTGGTTGGTAATGTCTTTGCATAAATTCTGAAGGATCTCTTCCTGCCACAAATTAACATCCATATACTTGACTGTACTTCTTCCCCCTGCTTAGAGGATGCTGAGAACATGATTGCTCTATCCTGGTGCTGAGTCAGCCCTTCTGAGACTTGCAACTTCCTCAGGCCCCCTGCAGGGATCCCACTAAAATTCTGGTCTCCAAATCCCCCCTCTCTGGCTCTGTGTACTTCTGTGCTGTCGGGATCTTTTGCAGGAGGAATGCATTAATGTAGTACTTGCATAACACAAAAATGAGTTTTAGGAAGTCTGCTGTCTGAACATAAATTTAATATAGCAGATCATGATTGTGTTATAGGCAATCAGAAATACAATTATGCTAATAATAATTCCAAGAGTCTTATATAACATAGTTATTAGTCCATTATCACAACAGTTACTCTTTCTCTGGCACTACCATTAGACAGGTGGTTCTTTGATAATACTGTAAAGTACTTGTAAGCAGGATAGGATCTGTGCCATTTACTCAGGACAAATGTCAACGTGCTAAACATTTGTTCAGAGCTTCTTGCCTTAACTACCCTGTGTAACTTAGTAGTCCCCACTACTCTGTCCCCTTTACTCTATCCCATCCGTTTTGTTTTTTATAGAATTTGTTACTATTTCAGATCATCATGTACTTTGTTTGTTAACTGCCTGCTTCCTTTGAATGTTAATACCCTGAAGGTAGAGACAGTATCCCTAGTGCCTGGCTCGTAGCAGGCATTTAGTAAGTATTTGTTTAGTCAGTTAATAACTATTTCTAGAGACCTTCCACTTAGTCAGAATATTTTAGGCATGAAAATATGGGAGTGAACATGATAGATAAGGTTCCTTCTCTCACCAAGTTTACAAGTTAGCATAGTAGGTCAAGGTGGACAAATTGCAATCAGGTAAATAAATAAATGTATCAACAAACATACATTCTAAGGAGAGAATAAAATAGGGCTCTGTGATAGTGGCCTCACACTGAACTTGAAGTGCTCACGTTTCAAATGCAAGTGGACAAGGTTGAGCCTTCACAGATGACCAAAGTGTAAGGGGACAGAGGATGTCTATGTGGGCACAAAGACACCAGTAGTTCCTAAAACTTTGCCCATGCTGCCCCTCTTCCTGTAACACACTGTCTACCTGGTCTGCTGAGTGGATACTTATGTGTTCTCAGGTGTTGTCTCTTCTATGAAGTCTTCTGTCCCCTCTACTCAAGGATAGCTGCCCCTTTGTGATCTACACATTGTCACCTGAACATATTTCCATTAGTATTTTGCAACCTAGCCTTCTTTCACTCATTTGTTCACACGTTTTTCTTATCTCCTATTAGATAATAAGTACCTTCAAGGTAAGTACTTACACCTAGTGTTTAGCAGAGATTTAAGACCTTGAGGTTTTGTTTTTTTTTCTTTGAGATTTATTTTATTGTTTTTGACAGAGAGAGAGAGAGAGAGAGAGAGAGAAAGTGAAGGAGGAGAGCCCAGAGCAGTCTCTATAATTGTACATCATCAGTTTTCGACATGATTTCATTCCAGAGGTGGGCAGGGGGCGCACAGGGCAGGAACCTGGACTGGGGGCCACCTGTGTGGGAGGCATGCCCCCTCGAGTCAGGGACCAAATCAGGGGGCAAGAACTGAACTGGCAGCCTCCCACATGGGAAACACACCCTAGCTCAGCATATGTATCCACATGGGCCGGGACCAGGATTCGATCCTCAATCCCAGGATTATAAAGCAGACACTTAACCCACTGGGCCATCCTGGCTTTCTCAAGAACTTTAGGTTCTTGATTATTATTTGTTAGATTAATGGCTAGCTTGGTACATGTTATAGTGAATAAATATTATATTTAGTGAAGGAAATGGAAAGCCACAGAAAGCCTCTTCCATTCCTAAGATATCATTACTCTTTTATTAAAAACTTCCACCTCTATTTCTCCATCTCACAAACTCTCCCTCAATAATCATTAACTGTATTTTCTTGTGGCTCTTTTCTTATTTGCATGTATGGTGACTGGTCCACAGTTGTCATCATCAAATGAATTCTAAAGTTATTGCCTTGGGTGTACTTCTGCTTTCTATTCCAGTGCTTCCCCATTCCCTAACTCCCACATACATGCAACACTCTGTTCTTTAATATGGTCTAGATCTTTCTTACTTATTGATTTTCCTGCTAGGACTTAAATAAAGTTCAAGTCTTATTTAGATATGCCATGAACATTCCTGCTTCTAGCCCTCAGTGGTTGAATTTATCTGTCTTTTGATGTCTGTATTAATATAGAACAAATATTAGCAGATAATATATTGGTAGCCACAAGATAAAAAGAGGTCTCATGCTAGTATAATGTTCATAAAACTCTTGATTTGAACTGTCATAATCCAGTGGGGCTAAATTAATCCTCAGACAGATGAAATAACACCAGAGGTTCCTTTAAAAGTTATAATATCATAATTACTGCCATTAAAATCTCATATGCACACATCATATACATCTTGAAGTTAAGAGTCTTGAAACAGATATGCTATTTCTCAGAGAATCCTAAGGGGACAGAAGTCACATGGTGCCACTAAAGCTTGCTCACACTGCACAAATGATTCTTGGCAGAACACTCAATCCAACCCATTATCATTAATAAGTAATGCTGAGCAGGTAGAGTATTAGTCCCTCTAACACTGATGAGATTGCATGCAGTGTTCTTTGTGTATTTTTCAGTATTTGGGAAAGGTCAACATAATATTATTCTAGGGATTAGACACCATGAATATGGGTGTTAAGCCCTTTAAATATGTCTATCTAAATTTCCTGTTTAAAAATGTAGGTGGTTAGTGTTCTTGCTGCTTAATTTTGCATTTTGGAATACACTCCTCACTGCCACCCTGGTTAAGTAGCCAGCATATAGGTGGGTGTGTTAGAACCCAGTTTTACAGCACACATTTCTTCCACTTTGCAACCCGAAAAGGCAGAGATGATCGAACAAAACTATGGTCCTTTGTATGTAGACTGTGCCAAGCCCACGTGATTTTGACAGGAAAAGAGGACACAGTGATAACTGATGATGTATGGATATTGTAGGATGAGTATTTTAGTCTACAAGTGGTATCTCCATCAAATTAGTGAATACAGACAAGGAAGAGGTGTAAGGTCAATGATAATTCACTTGAATGTTGACATAGTGCATTTGAGTTTCACCATCAAAGGCAAGGTAGCCAAAGATGTTTTGTGTGTGTCTGAGTGTCTTCTAGGGCCCGGAGATTGACAAATGGGAATTTTACAGGGGAGGGGTTTATAATGTCAGGGAACAGAGAGATATAACCATTCAGCTATGATGCAAACGAATGCAAACAGAAAGCTCTGCTTGGAATCTAGAGAAAGTTAAACTTGTAATAGGATCCTGTCACCAAGTTCCTCGTATTGTCTAGAGAGAAATAGACTGGTTCCCCGTCTCTAGTCTAGGTCCATTAACCTATTCAGTGTGCATTATGAAGCACTTCTGTGCCACACTCAACTCCTTATGTAGTTATAACATTTCTGAAGCAAAGAATGGCAATGCCTGAGCCTTAATCACCCAATTGCGTTCTTTAAAGATATTCCTACCTCCTCTTGCACTAACCCTCTAACTAACTGGCAGTCTGCTCATCTGCAGCTTGTTCTCCCAAGTGGCTGTCCTCCAGAGAAGGTGCAGCCAGTGTGCACACACTCCCCATCCCTCATGCCACGTGTGGTGACGAATACACTGGTGATGAATACACTGTCCTGCAAGTTTATAAATCAGTCTTCTATCGGGTAGGAGGGCATGAATCCTTCACAGCTTGAGCACATTTGGTAGAGCTGATGAAATTGATTTTATGATCCTGTAGAGTAGAGGCCCTGGTACCCGAAAGGTAGTGACCCCCTGGTTGTCCCCTTTCCAAGGGCTACCAGCCAGGGCCCTCTGACTGAAATGCAAATTGACCTCTTGTAATTATAAACATCAGTGCAACACATTTCCAACTCCAAGTTTCTCTTTTTAATATTAATGTCTTTGTGTTGGTGCAATTTCAAGCTAATAAGGTGTTACAGGTTGAATTATGCTCCTCCCCGCAAATATGTTGAAACCCTAACCCCTGTGGCCAATGAATATGGCTTCATTTGTAAAGAGGGCCTTTGCAAAAGTAATCAAGTTAAGATGAAGTCATGAGGGCATGGTCTAATCCAAAATGACTAGTGCCATTATAAGAAGAGAGAAATTTGAACATACATGGAAAGGGAACACCATGTGAAGAGACAGAGAGACTGAAAACACAGACAGATGAGAGGTGGCTATGTGAAGATGAAGAAATTAGAGGTTTGCTGCCATAAGCCAAAGTGTGCCTGGGGCTACCAGAAGCTGGAAGAGGTAAGGGAGGACCCTCCTGTAGGTGCTTAGTGGGGAGCAGGCCCTGCCTAAACCTCAGTTTTGGACTTCTAGTCTCCAGAACTATGAAACAACCAATTTCTGTTGTTTTAAGCCCCCTGGTTTATGGCTCTTGGTTACAGCAACTTGAGGAAATTAATCCAAAAGGTTATGGTTATATGGTGAGCTTTCAAATTGGATTTAGAGTTCACTTAGAGTTCAAATTGGTCTTAAGAGTGTTTTTTTCCTTCATACCTGTCTTCTCAGAAAGGCAAAGTTTTAAGTTAAATCCCAAAGACCCTGAAGGCATTTTGGATCCATCTCCCGACTTTCAATATGTTCTTTTCTTCCGTCACTCATTTGTGAAACAGTCCTACTTCTTAGTAAGTAGAACATAACCCATGATCAGACAACTTCTCAGAAAAGGTGGCTATGATCTGGGATTTCATGACCTGGAAATGTAAAATAATAATTCATTAAATCTCCTAAGCTTTGCTCAAAAAATTGTCTAGAAGCAGAGCACCAATAGGTCAAGAGTTACCAACTCTCTGCCTAAATTGTTGACTTGCTGGGATAAACAGGCAGTTTTGCCTTTACATGCTTCATTTTCTTTTCTGATTAGACCCTTTATCCCCAAAGTATAGTCCATTCCAAATACTCTTATACAGTTGCCTTTAAATATTTGAAAAGTCTTGTTCATGGAAAATTGTTAAAACCATTCATAATAGAAATAGGTGTGAATCACTCATTCTCAGGTTTTTGTTTGAAATTTTTAAAAGCATTTACTCCTCTGGGGATCCAGTTAATGCTGATATATACATATACATATATAATGCATGTGTCCTTCTTGTTGTTATGGTTTCTTTATTTTTTGCATGTATATGTGTCTGTGAGTGTAAGCTGCATAGCATTGACCTCTTTAGGAGGCTAACAGATATTGTCTGAGGCTGCCCATGGTCTGTACAGGCTGAATCATTGTGCATAAATGGAGGGTCTCTATCCTTTGTCTGGGGTAAAAATGTCAGTGAGAAATCGTACATTAAATTTTAACATAGGTTGTGTCTCTTTCAGTTTGGTTTGAAGTTTGGGCTTCTAGCTTTAAAGAATGTTAGTTTGATCTTTCCTCCCTTTATTTTGGACTGTTCATTCTAGAACTCTAAATAGCATGATTTTTTTTTTCATAATATCACAAGCAAAACAAAAGAGGCTAGGAATGAATATGCAATTGAAGGCTTCATTGCTTTTTTGATGAAGCCGAGGGTTGTAGAGTTAGGGCATATGACTGGGGATTCTTTAGCTACTTAAAATCTTACAGAAGGCTGTGGTTCAACAGAACCAACAGATTCATGGTCATTCTTTAAGCTGGCATTGTCATGCTATAAAGGTCCCACAGGAGAGGAAAGCATTTGTGGGAAGGACTTGAAGCATGCCTGCTTCTCTTAGAATGGAGTGGTAAGAAGGTACTGGAGACCAAGAGATGGCAGAAGTGAGAATCGAAAATGAAAAGGGAAAGACAGGTGGTGCGATTGGAAAGACAAAACAAGTGTGATTTCATGACTGTATTTTGTAGGACAGGACAAAGAAGAACGCCCTTCAAAAGGCAATAAAGGTCTTGATTGTCACCAGGTTTGTATAGGGCTTCTGTGCCTACACAGATCTGACAGCCTAACTTTGAAGTGTTTAAACCTTGAAAGGAGGGAGAGCGATAAGGAGCAGCCGTGTGAGGGATGTTGCATGGTCAGGAGGGGGAGTCAGGAGAGAGG
The DNA here is from genome assembly GCA_004027555.1 of Craseonycteris thonglongyai. NCBI lineage: Eukaryota > Metazoa > Chordata > Mammalia > Chiroptera > Craseonycteridae > Craseonycteris > Craseonycteris thonglongyai. Next base: position 10,390 of record PVKE010009347.1, on the reverse strand, counting down.
GTCAAGAAGAAATGAAGGCAGTGGTCAATGCTGACCCTCTTACCAGTGATGATGGAGGGTTTAGGAGAGGCAAGGAGGAGCAGCATCTATTTAAAGATGGCAATTAAGGAAGTATGTCTAAGCAGAGGGAAGATGGCAGTTCTGATTCTGGCTGTTGATGTGTCTGATGAAGCAGGACTGATTCACCTACAAACTGACACAGCTGCATTCATGTGGCTGAAAATAGCAGTTCTGTCTGCCCGGGATGGAGCTGTGGTGGGAGGGCCTCCTCACCTGTGGGCTTGTGAATGCAGATTATTTTCCTTTGACTGGAAATCATTTCCATCTGGTTTCTTGCACAGTGTTGAATCACTGCCTTCCATTGTGTGCTAAATGAACATTTAAACACCAATTTGTTGTTTGGATTTTGGACCTGTGTTTATTGGGTGATGGGGAGGTTTATTAACCTTACGCTTGTGAAATGTTCTCTTGTATTTTGTGTGGATTTTCTTTTTTAATACCCGTGTAATTGCGGTGATTTGCCCAATTGCTTTCATGCACATGTAGTGAGACAGGTTTATGATACTAGGATATACGAGTCAGTGGGCAAAATTAAGCCTTCATTATCTGAGTCTATGCCTGTAGCTCAGTTATAAGAAAAAAAAATGCAAGTGGGATAAATTTGATTCTGAACTTAAAGAGACCTTGCCTCCTAGAGACATATTCTAAATATATCCTATTGCATCAAAACTATTGAATTCAGTTATGCTTCCTCTGCACTTTCTTTCACCAATACTGCTGAGTATCAAGATTCCTGGGTGTAAAGAGATGCATTACCTTGTAGTGTTAAATTAACATATTTTCATTTTTCATTTAGAAGATAATACCCCTGTATGTTTCTTGTCCTAAAAAGGTAAGACATGAGTACTGTTTAAAGAGACAAGTAGAGAGCCAGAATTCATTAGAGAAAGGTAACTACCTACCTTCTCTATATTGAGTTAGATTGCAAAATGAATCTTCTTGGGAATTTCTCTGGATTCCATCCATGAGCTGGCATCTCCTGGTGATGTCTACAATTGAGCATTGTGATTTGGGATTCTGGTATTCTTTGAGGTACTAGCACAAATAAAGGGGCTGGTGATCAAGTAGGAATTGCAGAAGGGGTCCTGGTAAACCAGCACTCCAGGATAAAGTATGTGAGTGCAAGGAAAGCCTGAAGCTGTGAGCTGGTCAATCAAATCAAGGCAACTAGGGACGACAGGATAGCCCAACAGGTTGAGCACTTGCCTTGTAACCCTGAGGTCTGGGGATCGAATGCCGGCTCTGGCCTGTGCAAACCCACCTGTTGAACCACGATGCAATTGATAACTGCCAGAATGTTGGTGAAGGTTCTCACCTCCCAGGCAGGAGGCCCCCAGTTTGGTCCTGCCCCACACAGCCCCACATTCACCTGTGTGACATGAAATTATATCAAAAAACTAGTGGATGTGTGATGATAGAGATTGGTCTGGGTTCTCCCTGCTTCTCTCTCTCCTTCTCACCTTCTCTCAAAACAATGAAGTAAATATTAAGAAAAACACAAAAAAACCCAAGGCAACTATTTGCTATTTCACATGTTCTTCTAGTCCCAATCCTTTTCCTTTTTTTTTAAGGTTGATTTTATTGTTTGAGAGAAAGAGAGAGAAAGAGAGAATTGGGGAGGGCTCAGGGTAGTCTCCATAGTTGAACAGTATTAGTTGTGACATAGTTTCATTCTACATGGGTGGATATGTGACCCTGCTGCTGTCCCCACAATTATGGTTGTGCCATGGCCCAGCTCATGGGTCTGCTCAGGCCGGGACTGGAATTCAATTGCCAGACTTCTCAGCTGCAAGGCAAGCACTCAACCTACTGAGCTATCCTGGCATCCCCAACTCTTCCAGTTCCAATCTTATATGTCAAGGTAGAGGTAATTTCATTTAACTAGAAGGTGGAGTCCAACGCAGCTTTCTGGATATGTTGGGATGAAATCACAAACCACATTCCATTTGGAGAACTCTCAAAGCTCATAGAAGTGTGCGTCGTTCACAGTTGACTCTATAGTAATTGGAAGGAACATCAGATGTGCAGTAACCTTATGGGGAACTGATGAAAAACATTACACAGGCTAAACTGATGAATAGAGAAGGGTAGCAGTGCATGAGCCATTAAAGATGCAACAAGTGCATATGGAAGTAACAGAGCTTGAGGAAGAACATGATTCAATACCGATTCCATTCTACTGTTGCAAAACTGAGTTTGTACACACCCTGATATTCAGACTTACCAAGCTGTGGTAAATGTTAATGGAGGATATTTCATTTCTCTCCTTATGTTGCCTGGACTGAAATTTGGATTACCAATATGCAGTTACTATTAGAGTTAATATTAAAGGTATGTTATCAATATACGGTTAATATTAATGGATGTAAACAGATAGGGACCCAAAATGCAGAGAAAGACCACTTACAAGAAAGACATGAGAAAAATATAGTTGTAAACTCTAATCCTAGAACAGGAAGGTTTTTACCAGGCCCACATGAAGGATGTCACCAGGGCAGAGTTGTGAAGTTGTTAATGTTGGCCAACATTGGAGAGCAGGCTTAGAGGCTTGACCTTAGGACTTTAGATGTTCATCATTTGCTTCTCCTTAGGAGGCAAATCCATAAGCAGAGGCCTTTCTCAAATACTGTCTACACAAGATATTGCAGCAATGTGTATCTAGGTTTTCAATCTCGTACTTTTTATGTGGACTGAGCTTGCTTTCCCATCACTCGTTCACTGAATCACTTTAATATTTACTAATTTTTCCATAATAACAGTTATTATTTGCTACATGTTTTCACCTTTACTACATGACTTCCTTTAAATTAGTCTCACTTTGCTTCAGTTTCTTCACCTGCCCAATCGAGGATAGTATCTATGTGAGAGGGTTTCAATCCTCATTGAAAAGCTCTGAGTTAATCCATAGGAGGTATTTAGCACATGATAACCACCCAGTGTATCCTCACTGCTCTTATTTTTAGATGAAATTTTCATATGAATTGGCTCAGGATAATCATCATTGGGGGCTAATGCTTAGGCTAGCAGAAACAGGCATAGCTTGACCTGATTCTTTAATACTGGAACAAACATCCTACCTAAAACCTTCTGATGGAAGTAGGTGAGTTTTACAGTTGGAGTAATCTGTATTTTTAATGTTAGTTATCCTGATTTCTCACTATATTATTATCAATGTTATTTAAATTCACTGTACCATGTTTCCCTCTATTTTAAAGGAGGGTCCTCTTTACAGGGTTGCTTTATGGAAACAACGAGGTCACCTACTTTGTCAAGAATATGGCCCAGTGTCCAGCACACGGTCGACCACTTAAATCAAGTTTCCTGCCCAGTGCTACCTGTCGTTTTGGTCACTTGTTAGGAAATTCACTAGCATCTTGTCATTTTAAATAATAAATAGCCAGATATTTTGATACCTTCAAAGTGACTACTAGCTTTCTTTGGAGCAAGACACATTTTTCAGCCTAAGTTTTATGTCCATTTGTATAAGACATGAGGACAAAAAATAGTAAATGATAGAAAAAATTTTAGTTTTTCTTTCTATTAGTAAATAACAGGATAATTTTGTTTTCTTGTTCATGAAAATTTTTTGTTGTTGTGAATTAATAGATTGAATTTAATGCAGCTTTAGTTCACAAAACCATTAAGGTAAGTACAGGGAGTTTCCACATACCCCTTCCCAGCCTTCCTTACCATTAACGTTGTGCATTAGTGTAGCACATTTGTCACAAGCCAGGAACCCACATTAGCATGTTATTATCTACCAAAGCCCACAGTCATTAGGGTTCATACTCTGCATAGTACATTCCATGGGTTCTAACAAAGTATAACGGTGTATATTCTCTATTTTGTATCATATAGAACAGTTTCACTGCCTTAAAAATCCCCTGTGTTCCACCTATTTACCTCCTTCAACCTCACCCCTGGCAACCACTGATTATTTTATTGTCTTCATAGTCTTCCCTTTCTAAAATATCTTGTAGTTGGAATTATATAGCATGTAGCATTTTTAGATGAGGTTTGATAGCTCGTTTCTTTTCGTCACTGAATAATGTTCCATTTTCTGGATATACCAGATTACTTATCTGTTCACCTACTGAAGAACATTTGATTGCTTCCAAGTTTGTGGCAATTATGAACAAAGTTGCTGTAAACATTTGTGAGTAGGTTTTTGTGTGAACATGATTATTTAATTCATTTGCATAAATACCAGAAAGTGTGATAATGGAATCTTAGAATAAAAGTAAGCAGGGTTCTGTGAGCCTGGCAAATTATTTTTTTAAATGTTTGTATCATTTTGCATTTCCAACAGCAATGAATGAGAGTTCTGGTTTCTCCACATCTTGACAGTATTTGGTGTTGTCAATGTTTTGGCTTTTAGCCATAGGCGTGTAGCAGTATTGCATTGTCTTAATTTGCAATTGCATCCCAAATGAGGAATATTGTTGAATATTTTAATGTATTCTTATTTGCCATCTGTATATAATATTTGGTGAGTTGTCTGATCTTTTGCTGGTTTTTAAATTAGGTTGTTCATTTCTTGTTGTTGAAAAAGTAATTTCTTGGTGTTGAAAGTAATTCTTTATAGATATGTCTTTTGCAAATGTTTTCTCCCAGTCTGTGGCTTGTCTTCTTATTCCCTTGATGAGTCATGGAACTTTAAAAAGTAATTTTCTATTCTTAAATAAGGTAGAAAAGTGAAAAAGAAAACTTTTATCTTACATTAAGTTACAGAGTATTAAGAAGAGCTTTATGCTTAATGGGTTGATAATTGAAGACTCACTGGTGTATTCCTGTCTTTATCATTTCTTAATTCTTCTGTCTTTTTGTCTACATTTTTTCCTCAGAGCTCTGGCTTCAGGAGTGATAATTCCTGGTAAAGACTATTTATAGTCACTAAAGGTATTCAGAGACATCATCTTTGGGTGTGTTTCTACAAGGGAAGCTTGTCCCATCCTACTTCTTACTAGAAACAGAGTAACAATAAATGCCACCTGTCCTATGACTACCGGTACACACATTCTTATCTATTACCAAGACTCAGAAAAATCAGGACTGAATAAGAGAAATTCTGTGGAATAATGACATAAGAGTTAAATTAGGAGAATTGTCTTCTTATCAGACAAATGTGCAATTGATAACTAAAACAACTGAGGCCGTTTGGGGAAGTGCGTTAGTTATGCATTATCATTTAGACCAGGGGTATCCAAACGTTTGGCTTCCCTGGGCCAGATTGGAAGAAGAAGCATTGTCTTGGGCCACAGATAATATATACAAACACTAATGATAGCAGATGAGCTAAAAAAAAACAATCACAAAAAAAAATCTCAGTGTTTTAAGGAAGTTCACAAATTTGTGCTGGGCAGAATTCCCAGCCATCCTGGGCCACGTGTGGCCCCCGGGCTGCAGCTGGGACAGCCTTTCTCTTGGTTCTTCTGCTCTATGGAATAATCTTGGAACAAAGAGAAAGGGAAAGGGATGGATATGTGGCTGTTAGATGTGTCTGTAAAGGCCAACACAGATGCCTTTGGCATCCTTCCCCCACTTTGCATTTTTTCTTTGCTGTTGCCATTCACTGGGGTTTCTTTGACTACCCATGTTCAAAGAAAACTGTCACCATTCCACTCAGCCTAGAAGACTAAAGTTCAGAAGATAAGAAACCCTTCCTGGCATGAAATACACTGTGAAATGTATTTGAAAATAAAGTTGTTAATAACAATTGTCATCAAAAATTTGCTCTTTCAAATGCATTTTTCATAGTTTCCAGGCCAAAAAGAGTTGGTTGTATATTGAAATTTCAGATGGTTGGCTGGCTCTGTGACAGACAAGCCAGGATATTTAAATATGTACAGGCACAGATGAAAGTGCACCTGTGCATCTAATTACTATCTGCAAACTATATCCACACATACTACTGCCAGGGATAGACAAGCCTACACTGAATGAAGCTGCTGCACACAAACAGTTGCCATAGCGCTGAGCCTGGATATTTGTGGAGACTGTCTTCCCGAGAAGATGAAAAAAAAAAAGTTAAAAATCAGAAACAAAAAACTTGAGTGCCTTTAAAAACAAGGGGGGCATTCCACTTTTGGGTGCCCCCTCTCATTAGAGAGCTTTCCTTCTTTCCCATAAACTTCTGCTTAACCTTTGAAAAAAACTTGAGTGGTCAGGAGGCAGTGGGTTCAGATATGGACAAAAAATAATAATAACCCCAAAAACAGGAGAGCCATTTGTGGGAGGTGACCCCCTTGGCCCATAGGCACTTCTTTCCCTTTGGCCCTCCTTCCTAGCTCAAAGGTATGTTCGCTTTTGTGCCTGGACCTTTCTCTTCACTCTGTTAAACTAACAGAAATTCCACTAATTGGCCATGCATTGAGGTTAATAAGCTTCCTCTGGGATGGCTAAAGGGCTGAGAGTCATTCACACTTCGGTGTCAATGCATTTAATTAGAGTTGTTTTTTCTAACCCCCTTTCCAAATGGCAACTGAAATTATCTACATGGAGGAAAGAAAAATCCTGCTATTTACTGAGAGCCTAATATATGCCAGGCCTAATTGCAGTATAAGCTTTATTTCATTCAACTTCATAATTATTTTTCAAAGTATGAATTATTATCTGATTTTACTGTTAAGAAATGGAATCATAGATGGGTTTAAAGACTTGTCCAATGTCAACTGTCAAAGGGGATTGAAATCCAGGTCTGTCCTAGTTATGAGCAAGAGCTTTGATGGAAAGAAAAATAAAAAGTGTGGTTTTGAAATACTTACATGGGCAGAGTTGAGGTCTGGGCTGTGGACATCCTTGAGTTGCTGGGTATCCAGAGGCTCATACATGGTCATAAAGTTAGACTTTAAGTAATGAATTCATTTGTTTACTAAGTATGTTTTAAATCAGACTATATACCTGGTTGTTTTCAAATTGTTGGGGATATGAAGATGGACAGAGCAGACAGGTCACTATTGTCATGGTGCTCATGGTCTAGTAAGGAGAGACAGGTAATAACCAACTATATAAATATTTTTAAAAAATTTATTTTTTTATTGTTTTGAGAGAAGGCGTGTATGTATGTGTGTGAGAGAGAGAGAAGTGGGGAGGGCCCAGAGCAGTTTCCATAGTTGTACATCATTAGTTGTGACATGGTTTTATTCCACACAGGTGGATGTGGGGTCACACAGGGCGAGAACCAAACTGGGGGCCTCTGCATGGGAGGTGAGAACCTTCACTGCTATCTGGAAGTTGCCAGTTGTGCTGCAGTTCAGCATATGGGTCTGTACACCCTGGGGCCAGAATATAATCCCCAGACCTCACTGTTGCAAGGCAAGTGCTCAATGTTGAGCTATCCCAGCATTGCCTGTGTAAATCATTTTAAAGGTAATATCAGCTAATGATTAAGTCATTGAAGTGTAGGAAAAATTGTGATGTGAATTCTGTCTTTAGATTATGTTTCAGAGGACAATCTTTAATCTGAGATCCAAAAGACAGGTGTATCTTGCTGTACCTAGATCTACAGGTAGAGCCTTCTAGAAACAAAGAGAAAGTGCATTGGCTTTAGGCAGGTGGAATTCACTGAAGGCCAATGTGCTCCCCTCCTCACCAGGGTTGGGGGTCTTAACCACTCATAGTGGGTGAGACACATCATCTTTTTTACAAGTAGGGAAAAGAGAGTATAGGGGCAGGTGATTATATTTTTGTAAATATTCTGATGGAAGAAAAGGTTTGTCCCCAGTGAGTAGTTCTGTGTTTTCAATAACTTATGAAGTGCGGTTCTACTAGGATGGCAGAATATGTGGAGGTATGAAGCTTTGAGGAACCTAGAAGAACACATCATGGGAGACATGGTGAGCAAAACAGCAAACATAACATAGAAGTATAGCAGGATGACCAGGCAGAGGTGGGTGCCCATCAAAGTCTTAAAAAATAAGGTACAGTCTTCTTTTGACATAATTTATGAAGAAATACATTCAAGTATTAAAAGTGAATAATTTCTGTGCATTGTTGTACCATAATGATGAATATTTTTAAGTGCACTTGGCATGTATTCTTTCATTTAATCCTTACAACTTCATGGGGTAAATAGTATTATAGTATTCAATCACAAATAAGGTAATTGCAACTTGGAGGAGTACAGTGAACTACAGAAAGTCCCACAGCTAGGAATACAGGCAGGGTAGAAACCAGAGTAATTTAGGACAAAGACTGTCCTCATACTTCCTTGCTGAGCTGTCTCCTTAGAACACAGTGGGGCTGTTCCTGGATGAGGCCTGCCAGTGGGTGAGAACATATACATATAGTAATTTTATATGATTAAAAGTCTCAACAGCAAACCACAAATGACATTAGGGAAAGAGAATAACTTGGTTTTGGTTTTTGTCTGTTTCCCTCTACCATATGAGACTGTGGTCACTAGGAAAGAAGAGGAGGCTGACTGGGCCATTGGGACAGCACATACATGCACGGCCTGTTTCATCATCTATTGTGGATGAAAAACCTTTCTTATGTTTCTCGTTCTAGTGCATTCACTGCCTTAACTCTCCTTCTTCCTCGCAGGAATATCTCAGATCTGCCAGGTGTCCCTGATAGCAGAGTTTTGCATCTATTGTTATGTAGAAAGAAAAATGGAACCACTTTCTCAGGTGGGGAAATTTAGAAGTACCATTGACTCTGGCAGGTGGTGGCAGGGGCAGGGGCAGGGGTGAGGGGACCCCTGAGATCATAGAAAACTTTTCAATTCCCAGTTACTGTGCAGCTTTGAAAAGGCTTTCCCAGTCTCCCACATCAGAGAAGGCTGCTCTACATACCATCTGTGTAGTGTTAGTTCTAAAAGTCTCAGGGACTTGCACGAAATATTGTCATGGGGTCTTCAGTCATCTGGGATTGCTGGCCTGAGGATATAAAGTGAGCAAGGAAAGATGACTAAGGGACAAGTCTTCATTTGTTTACTCTCTGTTGTAATAATTGGCTGATTATGTTCCATTTTTATTTGGTTTCACTGGCAATCAGATAGACAGCTGTAACATCCACTGACACTGTGTAATTACCATTAATTTCCTCCCTTTCCTCTGCACAGTCAGGACAAAGTTGGCAGAGAAGCCATGAGAAGTTGAATCAGACTAAAGTCAGATACATATGCATGAGACAGGACCAGCCAAGGCTCTAAGGAGATGTTTGGTGGGGAGGAGTGAGAAGGGGAGGAAAGAAAGAAGGCGGAAAGATGGAAAGAGAGGGGGAAAAATACCTTGAATTGGAGACAAAGGCAAATGGAGGAAAGTGTTGAAGTCAGCACCACATCTTTGCTAGCTTAATTACCATAATGATGTAAAATGGCCCAATCAGCAATCTGGGGCTAATCTTTCATGTATTACAGGTCTCTTCTTCATAGAGCTTCACAGCTTAAATGCATTTTTAATGAAGATATTCAAGGCAAGCAGATAATCTCCCCGCTTTTACAGGAGGGAATCAGAGCACATTAAATGGGCGGTTCCTCTTGCCTGTCGCTGTCCAAAGTGCTGAAGCTGTAAGGCTTATGGGAACTGACTCCTCCAAATGGGTCTCTGATCTCCCACCTCTCCTTGCAGAGGCAGATGGGGAATGTATGCGTAGGACTGACATCCAGAGCCCTGTGGCTGGTCCCCAGGTGCCTCCACTCTGTCTTGCCTGGTGCCTAAGGGACATCTGGATCTCCTCACTACTAATGAGAAAGCAATGACTCTAAGGACATCATCAGCACCATGCTGTCTCAGCTAGCAACAGGAGCTCTCGCCATCTTGCCTATGTTATACCAGCAGTTTTCATGCCACTAGAAGTCATTTTACCATGAGGCTTGGACTGAAAAATGTATCAGAAGCACGTATCTGTGACCCTGACACATTTGCATGTCAGCCTGGGCAAAAGATCAGTCTAGGCCAGTAGCTCTGACCCTGCTTCTAGCCAGGGCAGCTGGGGGGGTCCCAGCATTCACAGACTCGTTGTGTAGGATAAGTTTAAGTGATATGGAATTAGATTTATTTGACATGTGTACGCTTTTTGTTCAGTGTTTACTGTTGTTTGACCCAGAGGCCTAAAATGGCTGGGCTGGACTGGCATGCTAGGTTATGATGCCCCCCACCCCAGAAAAACAAAGTGGATGGGGGAGGTGGTGAGGGAAAGAAAGTACCAGCTGCAGATCATGAACTCCCGGATAAGGTAAAGACAGCCTTAAAAAATGGGCTCCTATTTCACAATTTGGAGAAAGCTTTCATTGCCCTATTGATAGAATTTTCTCCTGTCATCGAACTGCCTGAGATATAGTTTTAATTGTTTAAATGTGTATAGTGAATTCAGCAGAGTTTCTGAA